>CM066258.1:243021-371537 GCA_033675135.1 Frankliniella intonsa
ATAGCGCGCAGGAAGGAATACACGAGTCGGACAACGGCATGTCCAAAAGTCCACTAAATTATTCCTGTTTATTTGGGCAACTCGCTCTCGGTCTTTAATATGTAAATGTCTCCTTCACAAAGTTGTTGTATTTCGCGTGGCGTCGTGTCCTGTTTCTGCGATTTCTGTTATCTTTTCTTTTCTTTTTCTTCTTCTTTCTCTCGGCTCGCGGCTCCTTTTCTGCTCTCTCTTGTCCGTTTTCTTATTTAATCCCCTCCCTTGTGCCCTCGCGAGTTCCGCCCGGGCCGCGCGACGTAATACCCAACTGTACGAATCTCCGCCCCCCCCCCCCTCCATCTTCTTCCCCGCCCCGCCCCACCCCGGCTACTCCATTGTTTTCGCACTGGTGGGAAATCTTATTTCACGAAATTGCTCGAACATAAAAGAAAGGCGAGGAGCTCAAGTAGTAAGTGGACGACGCGAGAGGCAAAGCACGCCCCCGCAACCCGTCCGCCTCGCCCCGCCCCGCCCGCCCTGCCCCGCCCCGCCCTGCCCCGCCCCGCCCCGCCCTGCAAAACCAAAGCGCTGCGCGCCCTAACCCAGCAGAGCTCACATACAGACACCTCCGTCGTTCCTGTCACATTATTATTTCGTATATAAAACTTGTTTTTGAAAGTGCAGATATGCTTTATTGTCTGCAGAGTAAATTTCCAAGCACCTTCCGCTGGCACTGTGAAAAAGAGTTATAGATTTACTCGAAATTTTCCGTGGTATGCATGTAAACCTATTCAAAATTTCGTGAAATTATAAGCACTATGAATTGACTTATTGGGATTCACTGTTGAGCAGGAGTGGGCTGTCGACAAGGGGGAAACAACTCTGAATTTTCGTGAATTTTTGTTAATTTTTATCGATGTTATGTGGCAATTTTCACTTTTTTCTCTGATTTGTTCTGATTTGTTCTGGTTTGTTCTGATTTTTTTTTTCTAAACTTTCTGAGTTATTGTGAACTTTTCTGAATTTTTATCTGAATCTTTCTTAATTGATAGGCGTACAAAAATTTTAAAGCTATTCCCCTCGGCTGTCGAAAATTTACAACACATGTTGTTGTGAAAAGTAAATCACCAAATCAATTATTGTCAATTTAAGAAGATAGTTTCCACAGTGGAGGGTGCGGGAGGGGAGGCCTGAGAGGTCTGGGTTGGCCAGGCGCGCATATAAGGTGGCTCCGGCTGGGGCTGTTTGGGTATTGTGCGGTCGCCACCAGGTTATTCGGGACGGTCGCATCCGGGCGACGGCGGGGTGTTTGGCGGGGCCCGGAGCCCTGCTGGAGGCCCCTCGCACCCCGGAGGATCCGGAGGACCCGAAGGACCTCCAGGAGGGCTCCGGGGCGGGGCGCCGCGAGGACACCGGAAGAGAGGTCGCCCTGCCGGGCAGAGAAGCGGCGGCGGGGCGGGGCGCGCAGCTATTGCGGGTCCGCGTCCAGCACCGGAAGCGCGGCGGGCAGGTGAGAGGGGCGGGGAGTGGGGGCGTGGGAGGGGGGAGGGGCTGCATCATTCATTCTCCAAGAGAGCGCAATGTTGGTGACAGGACCTTCCTCTCTGCCCCCGAAACCTCCCGCACTCCATCAACCCTTTGCAGGGAGGCGCTGGGCCGCCAGGGGCCACCCCGCCTCGCCCCGCGCCGCCCCGCCCCACGCCGCCCCGCCCCGCCCCGCCCTCCCTCTGTGGACACCTCTGGTGCAAGACGGGGCCGGGCGGTAGGGGGCTCGACAACCCCTGGGCTGGGCAGGGCCGGGGCGGGTGGGGTCGTAACCCTATCCTCTGATCTCCGTTCTCTGCGAGGCCCATTAGTAGTACTGACCCATTTTTCCTTTGCACAATTTGTTTTTGCTGCCCCAAGCCAACCGCTGTATATTTGCTTTTGTTTTGTGCTTACTCCCTCTCGTTTCGACTTAGTGCGAAATTTGCATGAGAAATCAAAGAAAATCCGTTCACTTGCAGTTGAGTAATTTTTTTAAGTTGATGTTACCTTGGTAACTAAAAAGACTAATAGAAGGTATACCTGGCACACGCCCCCGCAGGAGACGAAGTCCCTCAAGATGCTGCCTCGTCCACCTGCGGGCGCCAGTGCACTCGTGGGGTGCGGGGCCCGGCCCGGCCGCCAGCGGGGTGGGAAGTCATGGGCGGGGCGTTGTCGCGTAGCAAAAAGCCCAACGCGGGTCGCCCGAGCCGCTGCCCTCTGGCAGTCGTCCAGCCCAGTTCGCAAGTCCCCGGAGCGGGGCCGAAAGGGGGGAAGTCTCCGTACGGAACGGGCCGCAGTCTTGTCGCCCCACCTCGCCCCGCCTCGCCCCGCCTCGCCCCGCCTCGCCCCGCCCCGCCCCGCCCCGCCCCGCCCCGCCCCGCTCCGCTCCGCCCCACTCCGCCCCACCGCTGAGGTGAGCCGAGGGCTACGCACGAGGGGGCAACCACTCGCGAAATCCTGTGTACAAACCTGCGGAAATCTCGACGAAATCGTCAGAAATCTCGATGAAATTCTCAGAAATCTCGATGAAATCCTTGGAAATCTAAGTGAGAAAACTCATGAAATCTCATTAAAATCTTGTGAAATCTTTTGAAATCTCATGAAATCTGGGAGAAATATTGTGAAATCTTATGAAATCTCAGAGAAATCTCTCAAAATCTGAGAGAAATCTTGTAAAATCAGTAGAAATCCCGTGTTCATTAGGATGGGGAGTGATTGCCTCCTCGGCTACGCACGTGTCCCCACCCGCACAATCTAAGGATCTGAGGCTTAGATGATCGAGGCGGCCCAGCCAGAATTTCTTAGAATGTTCAATGACGCTTCTCTAACGGCATCCTCGACAATGTGGACGCCCTCGTCGTGCTCGTCGGCGCGGTGGCGGCGGCATCGCGAATCAGCATTCTGTATGTTCCCGGAAGCGCTGGCGAGCGCGTGCGCGGGGCGGGGTGGGGTGGGGCGGGGTGGGGTGGGGTAGGGCGGGGCGGGGCGGGGTAGCACGCGGCCAGCTTGCCGATCCGTCGCGCTCCCTTGTCGCGCTCGGGATAACGACGTGTCGCGTTCGTGCCGCGCGTTCGTCATGGCCAAGAAGTCACTCTCGGCCATGGGAACCGTGCCGGCCGGGCCGGGGGCGGGTCCGGCCTACTCCAACAACATCAGCAGGGCTCTGCTCCCACTGTGAGAAATGTTTGTAAGAGTTACGGGAAAAACAAAGGTAGCACATAACACCCTTGTAGGGGTGCTACTCGTAAAAGTGCTTTTACAAAGGCATTATTTAAACAGCACCCCCTACAGAGGCAGTAATTTGGCCGAAAGGTGCTAATTTTAGTGCCTTTGGACACAATCGCGCCTTTCTACAGGCACTAGAGTGTAGCACCTTTTAAAAGCATTAGGTCCTACCTTTCTTTTCCAGTGTTACCCGGGAAAATTTTCTATGAGAAATGTCGTAAAATTACGATATTAAATTGTAATGTAGCGAAACTTTAAGGACACTTGGTATCGACTTGTGATTCTCAAACTAGCACAAATAGGCTTTGGTAAACTTACGATTTCGATCGTACAGTTACAACACCGTTTCTAAATCACAAATTACGAAAAAAGTCGTAAATTTACAGAGATATATTTTTTACAGTGCTGGCTCGCGGGGGATCGCGCGCAAATCTCGTGACTGGCGACACGATCATTCTCCCGCGGGTCTCACGGGCTGGGCTGGGCCGGACGGGACGCGGCCGTGACATCGCGGACGCGCGCGGAGCACATTGCATACGGCACATGCACGATGCGGCGTATCCAATCGGAATCACATTTATCTTTTTCCCTCGAGAAATTCAAATGCATATGTTCGGAGTACAAACCTCTTGCGACTCAGAACAAATTAATTCCTTTAGTAAAAGAAATTTTAAAGATAGCTGTCCTGCAAAATAGATCAGAAAAATATATAAGTTTAATGGTGGCATGAAAACTGTTTGGCATCACGATGTCAGTTCGTGTGTTCGACGTAACGTCCTTCGTTTAGGCGACACAGCTTAATACGCAGCGGGCACGTCATGATACAGTGATGGATCAGAGGCCCAGTAACTCACTGAGGTGCACAGTGTTTCCACGCTTCCACGAAAAAGCGACAATTGCTCACCTGAACCGACCTGAACTCATGATACGACGGAGGTACCTGTGACTGATATCTGGCAAGAAATCGGTCAATGCTTTAAGAAAATAAAGAATAATATTTGAAGAGCAGTCTCCGACTGATTTAGTTAAAAAACGATATCCCTATATTTTTCAACATAGTGTTTCGTACCGTGATACTCGCGGGCTTTCACGATTCCGATATTCATTTGTCCCAATCTTTCACTAAATACGGTAACAATCGGGCGTACGAACCGCGCCATCATCAGCTGACTGGCATTCCCCGAAGGGCTTTCGCGTTATTCATCTCTCTGCATCCCGGCACAGCCCGGCACACAGCGCTGTGCGGCGCGACAATGTGTTGTGCAGCGGGAGGAGAGGAGCTGCAGCATGTTTATCACCGTTCCACACATTTGCATCGCGTTAACTTAGTTGCTCACTGGACTCTCCTTCTCTCCTCTCGCTCTTACTATATACATGTCCGCAGCACCTCTCTCTCTCTCTCTCTCTGTCTCTGTCTCTCTGTCTCTCTCTCTCTCTCTCTCTCTCTCTCTCCTCTCTCTCTCTCTCTCTCTCTCTCCCTCTCTCTCTCTGTCACTCGCTAGCTAACTACTCAAAACGCCGTCCTCAATATGAGGATTGCCTTGTTCTGCTTGTCTTGTAATAATCGCGTTACTCTCATATTGGCGGCTCAATGGAGAGATGTAGTAATATACTAATATAGTCGAAAGTCCAAAGCATTGGTCTTGCGGAGAAAAGTTCAGTACGAGCCCTATATGGTTGTGGCTACTCCACTCCTGTGTGGGAGCATTGGACATGATTGGCCCTTGTCGGTTCGAAAGCTCTTTCAGAAATCTGCTTGACAATAATCATATGATTTCCCCCGCCCAACACTCTTTCGCCAAAGTTTGGTGCGCTCCTCCCCCTCGCGTGATGCTGATCGCATTTGTAGAAAGAGCCTTATTCCACTGCGCAGGGCCGTCACGCTACTTCTTATCGGCAGAGGGGATGAATTCCGCGCCAGTTATGTCATCGTACAAATTCATCCCTTTGGTCGATATTGGCGACAAGTTTAAAGCATCTAACCTTTGCCCCGATAGATGAGGCGGTCTCTCTCTCTCTCTCTCTCTCTCTCTCTCTCTCTCTCTCTCTCTCTCTCTCTCTCTCTCTCTCTCTCTCTCTCTCTCTCTCTCTCTTTCTCCCCATCCAATGGCGATGAGCAGCGAGATGGAGAGAGAGAGAAAGAGACTCGACTACTGGTTCCTTCCGTATTTAATTATCGGGGTAAGTTTGGTCAGTCGGCCGCACCAACAGATCCGGCCCGGCCCGCCCCGCCCCGCCGCGCCCCACCGCGTGCCACTTCCCCAAGTTTGGCCGTCTTATCGGACCAGCCGTAGCCCTACACTAGCAAGGGAAGGGGTGATTCTGTCCGGTAGTGCGGGGCTCAACCTGGGGCCGGGCTACTGCGAGATGTTATCGGTCAGATTCATGAAAGATAATTGTTTTGTCCTGAAATTGTGGAGAATTTCTTAAAGACTTTCCTATAAGATTTGTTCTAAAGTATTGTTACTAGTATTAGTAGCAAATTTGCTAAAGTTTTAAAACTCAATCTCAACTTTGTTTATTGTTCAGGTCAAATTGAATTTGCGCTATGACAATTACAAACATCCTTTGGAACTGAACTCACGGACAGTACACGACTACGACGAGGATTTCGTGATAATTATATTATTTATAACATTATTATTTCGAGAGACGCAAATAAGGTACTACGGCTGCTTCCAACCAGCCCGGTGCAGTGAAAGGCACACGTTTCCCTCCCTCAGTTCCCCCACCTCTCTCCACTCTCCCCTTCCCCCTCTCTGCCAAGATATCCACGGCGACTTTATCACGAATGAGTAATGGCTCCCAGCGACACATCATTGACTGCATTAAACTAATTCGAGTCCTCTTCCCCACTCTCCCTTTGTCTTACATTATTGTGCTCATCTTGAACCCTTTCGTTGCTGATTTATGCCCGGGCTTTATCTCGGTCGCAGTTTTTAGCCGTCGGTCGCGTCCGGGTCCACTCCGACGGCACCCCTGCAGGCCCAGCTGGAAAGGGTTTGCTAATTGATGAAACTAACGTAAAGACACGCGACGGCCACACAAAAAAAAACAATCCTCTCCAAAAGCATAGCGTTGCGTATTTAGTTTTTAGGTCCCTTGATTGCTATTTCAATTCTCTTGGGCTAAAAGTCTCGGCGCTTTGCTCAGTAACTTTGGGCGGCAGCGGGGCGCCGGGGTTGGGGTGAACACTGAAAGATTTCTTTTCATAAAATATTACAAGATTTTTTGTAATTTGTGATTTACAAATAATGTTGTAAATTTATTTCGGATTTGTAAATTTACGAAAGCCTTATTTTGGCTCGTTTAAAGGTGGTCCCACACTCCACACTCAGCATGCCTACGTGCATCCGTGCCTGCCTGGGCCAGTCGGGGACCGGCCCGGCCAGCCAGGCCCGGCCAGCCAGAACGTACGCGCGCTGAGTGTGGTGCCACACTTGTGCCACACTAAGACTGACAACCATAGAAAAAGTGTGTTCAAGTTTTCGTTCTTTATTGCATGCACAATGCCAAGGTATTCAGCAAATTGTGTGTACGTGGACACGTAAACTTCATCATTTTTCATGGAAAATTTTCCTGTAACACCAACAAAGACCAGTGAAAGTAGCAGTAGGCCCATCTAGAAGGGGTTCCTCTCTTGACTCCTGCCCCGGCGGTCCTCTCTGCAGCGGACTGACAGGGTGGCCCGGCCGCACAATGACCGAATTGGAATAATGATAATAATAATAATAACAACAGTAACAATTCGCGGTGGATATAAATGAGAAGAGCAAATTGAGCGACGCCGGAAACCGGATGTCCTGCGTTCCGTAGCACTTCCGGTTGTGCACAACACCGCAACACGGCCGCAAGCACCCCTTGCCCTCATCGCAATCCCCCTTCCACTCTCTCCATAACATTCTCTCTCTCTCTCTCTCTCTCTCTCTCTCTCTCTCTCTCTCTCTCTCTCTCTCTCTCTCTCTCTCTCTCTCTCTTTCGCCCCCCTCATCACATGGCTCACAGGGGGCGGGGGCTCTTATTATACAGGTCTTTGTGGTCTCGCCGAGGGTTATCCATTTCATTGCACTTACCATTTCGCCCCAAAGCGAATCTCGCCCCCCCCCCCCCCCCACCCGTCGCCCTCTCCTTCATACGGACAGTGTCTCCAGCGACCGCTCCTTATTTCTCCAGGCAGAATGGACGCTCCCTGGAGTGGAGCGGAGGATGGAGAGCATAAGGGGACCCGAGGTCCAAGGCGCGGGGCCCGGGCCATGTGAAGAGAGCCGATGATATACGGCATCTCTCTCTCTCTCTCTCTCTCTCTCTCTCTCTCTCTCTCTCTCTCTCTCTCTCTCTCTCTCTCTCTCTCTCTCTCTCTGGAATGGCTGTAAGGTTTTCAATATTATCATTTGTCATTAAGAAGGCACGTTGGCTACTACCTCTGTCTTTGCAAGATTTTTTTTTTAACGGAAAAACAGGATTGCATTATTTGTCTACAAGATGAGAGGTAAGTTGTCAATACAAACCACACTTATGAAAACAATCAGCTGATTTCTGGAGAGGGGATAGGATAGCATGCATGTACTGAACACACACACACACACACACACACACACACACACACACACACACACACACACACACACCGAGCGAGCAGGGAGCGGGCCGGGGAGGACCCTCTTTGCCTGAGCAACAAGGATGACACCCGGGCAAATGGTATTATGAGGGGAGGGAGGAGGCAATGCGACGACACTGCGAAAATTAATTCATAAGCCTTCGCGACATGGAAGAGGAGGGGAGGGGAGCGCGGAGGAGGCGAGGTTGCAGCGCGCCCTCGCCAGAGGGAGGGGCGCGGCGCAGATGAAATGCATTGGGCCGATCTCGTTACAGATATTTGCCGGACAAGGGTCACGGTTTCTTTTACTCGGCTCATTTAGAATACGCGTATTTTTCCGCCTACGGAATAAAAATTCCCTTGCAATATCGGATTATTGTCCGTCGGATTCAACACACAGGTTTATTATTTTTTCTGTTTTGTTGTAGTGCATTTCTTATACCGAAAAAAATACAGTGTGCGCTGGTGTTGAGGTCGGGTCGGCGTTAGCCACACGCGAAAACCTTACACACGATCTTTGCAACGTTATGCACGATTTTAAGCAACCAGAATTATGCATAATTAGGCAAACTTTGTACATAATTATGCACAAATTTGTGCAAAGGGACAGAGTAAAATATAGTTATATGCAGAAAAATTGGGTGAAGATATGGTTGCCTTAAATTCTGGAAGGCTTATGCACAACAAAGTGTATAAAGGGTTTAGTGTGCACCCCCACGCCAGACAGGAGCGCGTCGCCTGCGGGGGTAGGCCGCTCGCCGCACTATCACGTGAGCTGCTGCCTACCGCGCAGGCTGAGCCGCGCAGCGCAGGACACCGGCGCAGGGCAGTTTATCGCGGGAGTCTAGTGGGGAGTGCAGCTTCTTTATACTTTAAAAGTATCTGTCTGATCGGACCATTTTATTCACATTACCATAAGAAAACAAAACAGGGGAAAATATTTTTCACTTACGAAAGTACTGAATAATCAGAGATGTTTCAAAGAGCTAACACGGAAGTAAGTAATTAACAAGTTAAACTGATGAGTTGTCCAACAATTGTTCTATGGATACAGTAATTCTAATGCATACATATGCGCCACTAAGTCAGCACACTGTGAAAAATATGTCTGTAAGTTTACGACTTTTTTTCGTAATTTGTGATTTACAAATGGTGTTGTAAATTTACAATCGAAATCGTAAATTTACGAACGCTTATTTGTGCTCGTTTAAGAATTACAAGTCGATACCAAGTGTCCTTAAAATTTTGTAATTTTACAATTTGATGTCGTAACTTTACGACATTTCTCATGGAAAATTTTGACGTAGCAGGGGTTGCAGACACGCGGCCCGGGGGCCGCACAGACCTGGAGTGATTCGACAGATAGACGCTGTCGGAGAAGGTGGACCTGCCATGGGCTGGCCGGGCAGGCGACGGAGCCCAGAGCACAGCGGCGGGCGTCGAAGTTGCCAGTATGCGTTCCGAAGGCGAAATGTGAGATGCTCGGAGAGGGAGCTGCAGCTCCGTCCGAGCATCTCACGTCCACGCACGTCTTCGTTTTCGGACGCATACCGGAACTCGGTGCTCGCCCGCCGCTGTGCTCTCTCGGCGGCTGGGCTGACGTTCGGCAGGTGGCAGGTCCACCTTCTCTCGACAGCGTCTATCTGTCTCTCTCACTCAGGTCTGTGCGGCCCGCGCAGATCGCTGAGTCTGACACCCCTGCCCCTGCCGTAACTCTTACGAATATTCCTCACAGTGCAGATTAATTCACAATAATTGATGCAAGTCACATCGACTGAGTCGGGCAGCAGGTCGCGGATGGCCCGTCGCTGCAGCAGGCAGGCGTGCGTCGCCGTGCATGTTTTCCCCGGACGCCGCAGGACGAGGCGCCGTAAGGACACCAAGCCGCTCGCCGCCAGGCTCTCGCCCAGGTCGGGGAAGTACATTTGAAAATAGTCGTCTACTGCCGTACAGCAGATGCGGAGCTCCTGCAGTGACGCCGCATGGGCGCGGATCAGAGACAGCATGGTGGTCTGATGTTTCGGATTAAAATTCACGCTCAGCCACAGCAGCCCTCCGTGCTGCGCGGGAGGGAACAGCACCTCTGCACCAAGGTAATTATTCACTTCTAGGCTGCGCAGCCGGGGCATGCGCTGCACACAGCGCAGCTGATTCTCACTCGGATTATTTATCTGAAGCTCCTCCAGCTGCAGCGGCAGGTCCGGATAGCCCTCCTCTTTCTGCTTGCATCCTACAACCAGTCTCCTGAGCGCCTTCATGGCCTGCACCTCCTTCATGACGCGAGGCCCTACTGCTGCTCTTCTATCTAAAGTGAACTGCAGTTCCTCCAGCTGCGGCACCATGACACGCAGTAACCAAACAGAGTCGGTTCCCTTCACGTTCTTCAAGCAGCGCGCCAACTTCCATCGCCCTTCGTCATGGATTATTTCATTCACCTTCAATCTACCCCCGTTGAGGTCCTTCTCGCCAATGGTGAGGACAGAGGTCCCCGGCGGCCCAACAAAAGGAGCAGGACTGTTGTCGCCGTCAGCCTGCCGGAAAAGAACACTAATATAAAGGAGGGCCACAGTATAAACGTACACTGCCAGCATGTTTGGGTCCAAGCTCACCGTCTCCAGCCTGCCGCTCTTCTGGAGCTGCAGCAACAGCAGGGAGCACAACATGTGGTCTGGAGGGCCTCGCTGGACGGAGGCCTTCCATGCGGCCCCGCCCTGCGCCCTCTCCGCCAGGACACTGCATTTGTTCGCAGTCAACAAACTGAGACCCTCCACCATCTGCGCCCCCTTCTGCAGGTGCTCCTCCGCCACGACCAGCGTGGCCCCGTCACCGCCAGCCGCCTCCCGCTGCAGCTGCTCGAGAGCCTCCCCCAACTGCCGGACCTGGGTCGCCGATGAGTCTATCAGATGGTTCAGGGCCTCCACCGCCTGGGGAACCATCTGCCGCAGCTGCTGCACCATCTTCCGCCCTGCGTCAACGGCGTTCTGCAGCTGCTCCATCTGTGGATCCTCCCCCTGGCCTGGCTTAGACATTTGTTCCATCAGCTGGATCAGGACCATTGTGTCGGGGTGGCCTTTTGAGCCCTTAAGGTGAATGCCCTGGAACAAAAAACACAAAACACTTTATAAATTTTGTTTCTTGTAGTAAAAGGCTCACTAAAAACACAACACGCGAAAACGTCAAGAAACCCAAAAATTAAAGATTAATTTGTTTGTTTGTATCTTTGCGATATCGGGACGAGATACTTGCCTGCTTACAGGTTGGACACTTATCACCCAGGTTTGGGTCCTCTAAGCATGTCTTACAAAGTGTGTGCCCACAGGGCAAGCTCTTGGGTCGGTGATTGTTTAAATCATACCCATAAAAGCAAAAGTCGCAGTGAAGATCCATCTAAAAGCAATAGAAGTGTTAGGTTCGAGAACCAATACAAACCAAAACCAAACCTTGCACAAGTGTTTATTACAATCCACAGCGTGCTTGTAACAAATGTTTAAACTGCGAGCCTAGGCAAGTGCACCGTTCTATCGGTGTGCCTTACACTGTTGAAATACCGTACCTATTTACGATTTGCCTACGGTCTGGACCGTAATTTTTCCTAACAGTCAAAACCGTAAAGGTTTGGACTGTACTTTACGATGCAAACCTGGTCTCAATTTTTTTTTAAATCCTGAGGAAATTCACACGTTTTAGGGCCCAAGTGTACGAATGAATCCTCCCACAGTACAAGTGTGCGACATTCACACACTTGGATTTCTAGTTTAATTTTATACATGTATAATGCGTAGTGGAGCGCTGGAAAAAATAACCACGGTAAATGCCTACGGTACGCGCCGTTAATTTGTTGCCTGGTCCTAGACCGTAATTTTTGACTACGGTCTGAATCTTACGGTACGCTTCGTAGCCTGAAAATATGTAGGGGGAAGTTCAATGAAGAATGTTCCATACGCATATGAAGTACAGTGCGCACCGTAAGGATACGTTACGGTCTGACGAAGGTGGATAGAGGACGGTGGCGGCACTCCGGTGCCAGCCGCTCACAAAATTTCGAGGGGGAAACAACTCAAAAATTTTTGTACACCTAGTAATTCAGAGAAATTCAATAAAATTCAGAAAACATCATAAATATTCACAAAAATTTAGGAAAAATTCGAGCAAAAATTCACAAAAATTCAATAAAAATTCACAAAATTCACAAAACTTCACAAAAATTCGCAAAAATTCACATGTGTACACAAAAATTCAGAGTTGTTTCCTGCAAAATCTGTCACGCAGGCCAAGGCGCCAGCGCCACACTGACTGGCGCAGTGAGGCCGGCCCCGCCACGGTTGCCTACTGCTCGCGCGGGTGAGGGGCCGATTTGCGCCACGTGTCGCTATGGCGCCGTTCCCTTGAGTTTAGGTGGTGGGTGCAAGCGAGCCGATTGTAGAGCAGTTTCATGACAAAGCGCTATCATCGAATGAATTTTCGGGCGACTCGATCCGACGTCCTGATCGAGAATGGCAGCGGTATAAGTAACTCGTCGGAGCTGGGATTTTCACCGCGGTCGCGGTTTTTCGCTTCTGGAGCCTTTGCTGTTGGTTTTAGATGGGGGTGGAATGGTGGAGCGATTGCGACGTGCATACTTTGACCATGCTTTCGGGACATCGGTCGACTGATCTTCCCGTTTCGGGATCCGACTTCCCGTTTACAAAAAATGGCAAAAATTGTTTTTTGCACATCTGCACGCGAAGCGCAGCCCGGCTGGCGAGAGCCGCGCGGGCCGAAGGATGGTCTCCCAAGCCGATCACCATACACTGTTGCTTTAGCCCTGGCCACGAGCTGTAGAGAAAACTGGTTTGACTAACTGCTAGCGCTGCTGAGTAGGTGGTTTGTAAACTGCCTGAGGTTGGCATGACTGCAAGCTGTCGAGCTCGACGGGACGGAATCCGCGGCCAACAGTTTTTCGCACGCTCTTCTCTTTGCGGTCGCTCGCCGGTTTCAGGCTCTCAAGCAGCCAGAAATTTGAGCTAGTTGACGATGCATCGCGATGTATTGACCATCTGGGCTTTCGACTTGCCTGGGTGACTTTTCGCTCCGACTTTTGAAATGGCTCATTCGCACATTGTTTCCGCCATGTTTCGCCAAATCTGCGCGAACTCGCCCGGCTGGGAAGAGCCGCGCGGGCCAATTACCCCTATGGTCTCCAAGCCGATCACACTGTACACACTGTTTTTGCTAGCCTACCTGGCAGCCGAGGATGAAAAACTGATTTGGACTGAACTGCCGCCACGAGGTTGGCGAGTTACTGGCGTCCAAGCTATTCGGGTTACTCCCGGGCCGGCCCAGGGTGCCGAAAGCACGCTGGGTCTTTCCGGTCGCTCTGGCGGTCACTCTCGCGCTCGAAGGCTAGTCTCCAAGCAGTGCCTGAGTTTCTGAGTGACTTTTCGTGTGTACATGCCAATACTATAAAACATGCGTATTATCAGGCATCACCTGGCCATAGTATCATTTTGGTGATGTTTCACCCCTTTAATGCACGTGATTTACAGTGTACATGTTGTTGCGGGCTTGTTTCCGAGAGAGACCATTCGCCCGTAAGGCGCCATGGGCCTACAGCAGGGCTGGAGAGTGGCGGGACAATCCCGCAACACTGTTACGCATTCAAATGGACAGGGCGCACCCGGTACAGCTACACTATTTTCTGCATACATGGCCGGACCAGGGTCTGCCTTTACTGATAACAGAGCGCGGCACCCAGTCTGGGCGGCGGGCCGCCACGTCAAGCTGGGCGGGCAGGGGACCTGTGAAGATGCTGGTGTTGGCGGTGCGCATTACCGCGGGCTCAGGGTGGGCCAGTAGCTTGCCGCTGGTGCCGGCTGCGGGGAGATTGTCAGAGACCTGTGAGCAGAAGAGTAGGGGCAGTCACCCTGTTCCTGATCACGAGGTGAGTCACGACTCACGTAATCTTCTCCGACAGACAGGGCGCAGCTGGCGGTTCTACGGGGAACCAAACACCGATAACGGCTCAACCTGGCTTGGAACCAGGGTAACTGCTCCGTTTTGGACCTGCGGACCAGGCCACGCCAGGGCGTTACAACTGTGTCCTTTCGTCTGAATTGGAATTCGCAGGGCACGGGCCGGCGCGCAAGCGGTCAGAGGCAGGGCTGGCTGTGCAGGACACCCGCTACCCTCCTCCGCGCCAGCCTCTGCGGGTACCCAATTTTTGAGAGGGGTCTCGAGAAATACACCCGGTGAATACGAGTTTAGGCTGTGCTGGCGCGGACCTCCCTACGCGGCACCCGGTGTTGGGCAGGCAGGCCGAACCCCGCCGCAGCTGGGCTTTCCAAGGGACTGGTGACGGGCCTGTGTTGGCGCGCGCCTGCCTCTGACGGGGCTCAGGCTAGCGTACCTGGGGCCAGTAGGGCAGGGTGCCTCACGGCTCGCCGGCCGCCATGGAGACGAGACGAGGAAGCTGCGGGAGGTTCTGGGCAGGAAGAGAGAAGGGGGCAGTCAGGGTCGGGACCTCGTCACCAAGACTCAGAGGACGCGAAAAACCTTTCGCCCGGAACAGACAAACAATAGGTCATGTTGGTTGGGCTCCCGCTTTTGGGAACCAAACACTGATAACGGCCATTTTCAAACTGAGGCTGGAAAGAAAAGTAAATTATCTTTGGACCTGCGGACGGTGTGGCTTCTGGACCGAACTTTTGTGTCCTTTCGGGAAATTAACAAGAATTGGAATTCGCAGGGCACGGGCTGCGAGACAGACGCACTGGGCTGGCTGTGAATAGATTGAAAATCAGCACTAGTTTTATTGTCCAAAATTCAACCCAATTTTTGAGAATATAAGTTACTACTAATTGTAAGCATAAAGAACCATTAAATGAGAAATAAAGCGAATAGCTTAAGGCTGAATAAAAACTGTCCCCGTCAGTTGGGGTAAAAATTGATTTGAAATTTGCCAGGCGAGCGACCCTGATTCTCGGAAGACAAAGCCATGACAAATTGGTGTCAAAGTTTCAAATTCTGAACAAGCGATTTCTAACTTTAACACAGAACATCATTTTATCAATCTTGCATTGAGGAGTAGTTGGAAATTTTAATCACGATTCTACGACCTACCGTTCAGGAATAAATCGTGTTAAAACCGTATCCTTTAATAAAACGAAAGATTTGATTATAAGATTATTTGTCACGCACTGCCGGCCGCGACGACAACTCGCTGCTGTAAACCCCATAGGGCTGCTGATACACAACGGATCGCCATCAGTCTGCTCGCTTACGAGTCCCTGATGCACTCTCCTCTAAGTGTGCCATCGTCGCGACGGCCCGACCCGGCCCGGCCGGAGGAGCTTCTGCTCGCGAGGCCAGGCCCAGGCAGGCCGCTCATTTTCAAACCCGCCTGGATCTCGACTCCATCCATAACTTCACGGCTGTTTTCCTTGCTTCTCTTTGGTCGTGGGGCCGGGGAGTCAAATTTAGGCAAAGTTAGGCTATAGCTCATGTTAGGCTAGCTTAGGTTAGGATAGCACACGTTAGGCTAGCTCAGGTTAGGCTATCTCAGGTTAGGCTAGCTCCGGTTAAACAAGGATAGGTTGAATTGGATTTAGTCTCGGATTTAGTTTAGGTTAAAGTCGAGGGGGAATTCACTTCCGTAATACACTGTGCACCTAATCCATGTATTACGCCGTAATACACGTAATGTAATACCGAAAAACACGAGAATGTGCTTTAAGGTGATAAAATCTTGTGTGTAATACAGGTGTAATACCGTGTAATACCGAGTAGTCTGTACAAAATTTTCCGACGTGAATTCCCCCTCGGTTAAAGTAGGATAGAATCTGCTGTTCTTTTCGCTTCTCTAATCCAATCCAATCTATCCTCACCTA
The DNA here is from genome assembly GCA_033675135.1 of Frankliniella intonsa. NCBI lineage: Eukaryota > Metazoa > Arthropoda > Insecta > Thysanoptera > Thripidae > Frankliniella > Frankliniella intonsa. The sequence continues at coordinate 258,712 of CM066258.1, forward strand.
ACCTAGCCAAATCTACCCTTCATATCCGTTTTAGCAACTACCTATTGGCCGCCAGCCCCACGACCAAAGAGAAGCGAGAAACACAGCCGTGAAGTTAGGGATGGGGTCGAAGTCCCGGAGGGTTTCAAAATGAGCGTCCAGGCCGCGGCGAGGCGCCGCAGCGCCGCAGCGTCAAACGGCCGATCATAAAACGGGATGAGCGGGTCGCGGAGCAGCGCGCCGGCCCCGCGCTATGATATTCGCACCACCACCAAAATCGCGCCTTTATGGTCCGACGGATCCGGCAGCGACAGCAGCGCCGCCTAGCGGCAGAAAAGATGGAATAAGTTTGGCGCGCTCTGCTTTACTAACCTTTCTTTCCTTGCGGATACAGGCCAAGATGGAAAAACTCTGATTTTTATTTGGTTAACAAACGACAACATTTATAAAATGATTTTTTTTTGTGCGCATATGACGTAAAATTTTTCCTTTATTTTCCCCAATTTTTTTTTAAAGTTAAGTTGCCCAGGTAGTTGCCTTTTTCCTGGGGCAGTTGCAGGGTATTTGCAGTAACTCGCCCCGCCCCCAGTAGCATCGGGAGTAGACGAGTCCAATTTCAGGAAGTTTGGTCGGAGAGCACCGGGGCCCCGCGCGCGGTTCGGGGCGGGGCGGGCGCTGTTGACAAGGCCACATGTTTGCCCGTCCCTCCCCGCCCCCCTTGGCTCCCTCCTCCTCCGAGATATGGCTATGCGACTTGGACCCGCTGGGCCGCCTCGCCCCAACCCGCTTCGCCCGCCTGGCGGTTTGTTGGACGCCATCTTGGCAATGTCCGCGTCGACGACGCCCCCGCCGCGACGCCCCCACCGCGACGCCGGCGCCGACCGGAGCCAGTCCTGTCGGGGTTGACGGAGTGGATTGCCGTGCCTGTCGCTCTGCATACGGGCCGACCTCGCAGCGGGGCCTAAGTAGGTCCTGGTGGCTCCTCGCGGGTGCGCTCGAGTGCAGAGCACTCAGCTCAGAACCGAGCTCAGCACAATATAATAATGGTGGAAACAAAACCATCCAAATTTTGGATCCTTCAAGATCGTACGTGTTGATTAGATGGTTTTTGTCAAAGTACTGTACACGGGGAAAACTGCGTCTTGGTTTTCAAGACACGACGGTTTTCTTATGGAGAAAATGCATTGCAGCGTCTTGGTTTTTCCAAAAGGTCTTGAAAACCAAGACGCGGTTTTTACCTTGTAGTTTCTTTTTCACTCTAAGTAACCACACATAGTGCCAAGGTTGGATGTTCTCACTACCCACTCAAAACAGGCAAATAGCAACTACATGAACAAAGTATACTTAGCGGCTCAAAATTTCTTATAAAATGTTTCTCCAGGAAGTAAATTTTGTTCCTCACAGTTAGTTGGTGTTAGGTTAAGGTGACAAAAATACATTTTCTGACTGTGTTCAGTCCATTACGAAAAGAAACGCAAGGACCCTTGATCCGGGTCAAATCGGGTGCGGCCCACAGTGGTGTCAGGCAACATGGGCGCTGTGGTCGGCGAGGTGGATGGATGGAGAGTAGAGAGAGAACCCTTTTAGTGCGGGAAAGAGCTTCTTCGCTGCACCTCTGTAGCATCTTCGCTCTGCTGTCGTGCCGCGACCACAGCCTCTACGAGCCCTTCTTTTTACCCCCCCCCCCACCCCCCTCACCCCGCCCGAACTAAGATTTTACCACCCGACGCTAACCAGCGGCACGCGTCCGGAATCTCAGCTGTGGCACGAGTCAGATAGGGAGCCCACAAACGACACTCTCCATAATGCGTGGCGGGGCGGGGGCCGGGGCGGGCCGGGGCGGGCCGGGGCGCGGCCTCGCCCTCTCTTATGACGAGGCCCCTTGCCTCCTTCCATATTTCCCGGGACGCCTTTCCTAATAGGTCCGGCGGCCGCCGACTCCGAAATTGCCGAGCTCAATTTCAAAGAGTGAATCCGGATGCGTCGCGGAGGGGGAGATGAGGGGTTGCGGGGACGCGCGCGGGGCGCCGAGCGGAGGAGAGGGAGGGGTGGGTGGGTGAATGTGAGTACGGGATTGCTCCTCGGGGTGGGGAAGGTGCTGACATGTGGTCGGATCTGGCCGCTCAACGATAACAGATTTCCGTAGGGGTGGCGGGGCGGGGCGGGGCGGGGCGGGGCGGGGCGAGGGAGAGTGGTGGTGGTGTGGATGGTGTGGATGGTATCACCTCCGTCCGAGGAGGCACGCGCGGCAGGCCGGAGCAGGGCGTATATTAGTACGAATGGAAACGGGGCGAGCACTAAAACATTAGCTGATGCAACACGACGTGCTTGAAACATTATGAAGAAAATGTAACGGTACGGGCCATAACCATCGGAATAGGCCTGTGAAAAACTGGCTTTGTTCGCTGATGTTTACACACAACGATCATTCACTGGAAAAACTAATGTGACATGCGTGACACTTGCAAGTGCGACCCCCTGGAGAGGTCACATCATGTGGTGTGACCGTAGTTTTTGTCACATCTGTGATGCGACCCCCTATGTGCAATGCCGTGTACCCTGAAGCTGGCGGCGCATCATTTGGTGTGATGTAAATTTAGGTCGCATTACGTGGTGTGACCAAAAATGGTCACACCAATTGACGCGACGCGACGCACGTCACGTTTGTATTTCTAGTGCGGGCAATTACTGTTGGAATTGGCCGGTAAAAACTGTCAAGGAGGCGACCAGAGCGGACGTTGATGTTTCCTGTAGGTTTTGTTAGTGTTAGTGTTTACACACCGATCATTCACAAATGTGATGCCACATCATGAACATATCGACCACCGAGGAACGCGGTAGCAAACTATAGCATCTCCGCTCGACTGGCTGCAAGTGCGAAGCCAATGAGAGATAAAAGTTGCTATAAATCATGGCCAAGAGGATTGGCCTGGCCCGGCCCCCGCGGCGCCCTATCTAACCCTAATCTGTCCGGCCGGGACGGGCCGGGGCCGGGGCCGGGGCCGGGGCCGGGGCCAGGGCCGGGCCGGGGCCGGGGCCGGGGCCGGGCCGGGCCCGCTGACCTCGGCCTACAACCCTCACGGCCGGCCACGCTCCGTACCGCTCTCTTTGCATACGAGCAGCCTCCCTCCGTCTGCTCGGCCTGCTCCGCTCACAATTCTCTACATTTCCCAGCAGCACACTGTTAAACCAATAAGTGTTCAACTGCTCAACACTTGTAGGCGTGCAACTTCTAGCCTAGTACGCGCAAGTGTGAAACTCGGCAGTTGTACACTTGTAAGTGTTCAAACTCAACAGTTGTGCACTTGCAAGTGTTCAACTGTTGAGTTATGCACTTACAAGTGCACAACTAGCGAGTTTGACACTTGCAATTGCACAACTGCCGAGTTTCATACTTGCGCGTGATAGGCTGGAAGTTGCACACATAAAAGTGATGAGCAGTTGAACACTTGGTTTAACAGTGCAGAGACTTTAAAACGAATTACCCTGGCTGCACTGGGCAGCGCCTTCTTCTCGTGACATAACCTCAACATGGCTGCGCTAGCAGTCCAGCCAAGCGGTTCGGTGAACATTCTGAACATTATGCTCGTGTGCATATGTGCGGGCGGCCGGGGCTGGCCGGTCGAGAGCAAACTGAATCGGAGCGTATAAAAATTTGCGAAATATCGCGCGGGCGGGAGTGAGAAACAAGAGAGGTCATTTTCGTATATCTCGTGTGGGAGACACGTGCTATTTGTCTGTTGGAACTATGGTTACTTGGATGCGAGCAGCGTTTACAACTTTTCTCACAGAATGTTTCCCCTGTCGTGAAAGTAACACTGGAAATCCAAGTGTGTGAATGTCGCACACTTGTAGGTGTGCGACGATTCATTCGTACACTTGGGCACTCAAATGAGTGTTTTTTTCCCCGGAAAATCTTTTGGATTTCCAGTGGACTGTAGTTTCTTTTTTACTCTCTGTACAATATATACCACCCGAACATTTTCACCTCAAATGGTGTGTTTTTTCGTGTTTGTTCCAGGTCGTCTACCGCTGGAGTCCGCGACTCATCGGCTCGACAGTGCCTCCGCGCCTCCTGCCGTGTCCGCGATGCTAAATTAGGCATAACAACAGCATATTTGCATAAATATGCCCCGCCCGAGCCGTTTGTCTCGCGCCGTGCCCGAGGTGAGGCGGGGCGAGGCGGGGCGAGGCGAGGGCAGAGACGAGACACGGCACCGGGCCACAATAGGGTGAGTCCAAAAAGCTGCAATTTCCCTTATTATTATTTTATGGAGACATCCTCAAAATCTGAGGAGTTTTCTGAAATAAACAAAGTTTCCTCAAAGTTTTACTCGATCTTTCCGCTCAAAAAATCGGATGTTATTTTTACCGTGCCTCGCATATTCCTTATTCGGGCAGACTTCTGCTCGGGGCTGGCCTGGCCTGGCCTGGCTTGTCACCGCTGAAACACATGCTGACAACTCGCCAGGACCGGGACAGTGCTCGCAGAGCGGAGCAACAAATCACTAAAGGGGCCGCACTTCTCGCCAAGTGCGGTGCGCCCGGGGTCGGGCGGGGTGGCGTTGGAGCCACGCCGGGGCGGGGCGGGGCGGGGTGGGGCGGGGTGGGGCGGGGGTGCCAGTAGGTGGCACACTGGGTGCGGCGGCACGGCTCGCGGGGCGAGCACCGCGGTCGCACTGCCAAGCCTCTTGTACATATAACTCAGCCAAAAGCGTAACGCCGGAGAGTTTCGCCCCCCCCCTCCCCCCGGCCCCTCAGCATCAGCGCCGTGCTGCCTGCGCCCTTTGCGTGAGCGAGCGTCACCCTCCCGAGTGTGTGTGTGTGTGTGTGTGTGTGTGTGTGTGTGTGTGTGTGCACACCTTCCGTTTACGAAGTTTCACGTCCTCGTCCCTGTCAGCCACCGCCACGCCATACTGTTTGTCATCGTGCTGCTAGTGGTGACAGAGTGTGTCATCAGCTATGCGGCCGGGCCGGGCCGGGCCCCGGGCCCCGGCGGCAGCGTGGGCCGCATTGGCCGTGCGTGCCATCATGTGTCCGGCCCGGCCCGGCCCGGCCCGGCAGCCCCGGCCAGCGTGACAGCTGCGGGCGGGGGAATATGGTAAAACTTCATGGTAGCGTGACACAATGCGGTCCTGCGCCACTACTTCCGGCGCGGATGCTGACCGCGCGTCCCGCGCCCCGCCCAGCCTCACCCCACCCCGCCCCGCCCCGCCCCGCCCCGCCCGGGTGGACAGTGGACAGGACAGGCGTCACCGCGGCGGGGACGCAACGGCCGGGCCGGGCCGGGCCACCCCCCGCGCGCTGCGCCCCCGAGCCAGTGATGGACGGCTGACATATTCCGCTGGGAAAAGTCGTCAAATTCAAGCCGATGCCGCATTTTCACTACTAGTGTGACATCATGGTGACATGCCATGCGTCACGTCAATTGGTGTGAACAGGTTCGGTCACGCCACGGAATGCGACCACAATTTATGTCACACCATAATGCGACGCCAGCTTCAGGGTACACACTAAACCCTTATGCAGTTTTTAGACAGTCCCCAGTAGGACTGGCTTTACCAGAAGGTAAAAGTTAAAGCCAGCCAGCCAGTCCAGTTAAAGTTGTCAGTTAAAGCCAGCCAGCCAGTCAGTCCAGTCCAGCCCAGCCAGTCAGCCAGCCCAGCCAAAATATTCCTAGGGGAGACCGTGGCGTGCGTGGCAGGAATGCGTGGCAGGAATGCGTGGCAGGAATGCGTGGCAGGAATGCGTGGCAGGAATGCGTGGAATGCGTCCGACACAAAGGGCATGCCACCATGTAAACATTTTGCCGTTTTACGACCCATAACCCCAAACACTAGTCGGCCGCTGTAGGCCCCTACGCCCCCGCGCCACGCCGCGACGCCGCGACGCGCCACGCTATCTCGTAATGATTCGCAGTTTTTGTCAGTAAACGTTAAAAGTTAAAACGTTAAAATTTGAAAAGTTAAAAGTTGAAAGGTGAAAAAGTTAAAAGCTGGAAAGTTGGAGTGTTGAAAGTTGATAAGCTAAAAGCTGAAAGTTAAAGAGCTAAAAGTTGATAAGTTCTGACAGTAAAAGTTAACGCGAAAAAAGGTTAAAGTTCTGAGTTTGAAGTAGGAAGTTCAAAGTTTGAGACAAAACGTACTAAGTAAAAGTCATCTGCTTTCACGTTAGCGTTAGCCAGTTAAAGTTGTCAAAGCAAATGTTGTCCAGCGTTAAGCGTAGGAAAGTTGAAGTTTTTTGTGTTTGCTATTGGAGCTGGACTGTCTGTCTAGTGGCCGGTAGGCCAGTTTTTTTTGTTTTTGCATAGTTATGCAGCATAACGTGCACGAAATTGTGTATACATATGCACAAATGTACACAAAATGAACATACTCACTCATGCTTAATATTTGTGCATAGCTATGGTTGCACATATTCCTGCAGCCCTTATGCTCAACATAATGCATAAGGGTTTAGTGTTTAGTGTGTGTACGGAGTACACATAGGGGGTTGCATCACAAAATATGTGACCAAAACTACGTGCACGCCATACATGCGAGCTGAGCAGGACCTCACTCTACTTGGATGTGTAAAACAACTAAGTTTTTCTAGTGACATTCCCCCGTGCAAAGGTGTGCACATGCCGGCACATGCGGACAAGATGTTCAAAAGTTCAGAGGTCGCGCCGTGTCCGTGAGAACCGCAGCGCCTGGGTTGCCATCTCCTCCCCCCCCCTCCCCCTTCTCTTATCCTCTGCAAAGTCACCCGCCCCGTAAGGATAGAAAATATGGTGTTGTGAATATGTCGGCCTGGTTGGCTGCGGCGCAGCGCCGCGTCGCGTCGGCGGCGCAGGAAGTCGTTTCCGCGTGAGACACCGCACCGCACCGCACGGGGGCCTCGCTACGCCACGGGTCGTGCACGCGGCCGGGGCCGAGGCCGGGGCCGGGGCATGGCCGAGGCCGGGACACATACGTACCCAGCCATTGTGGAAAGAGTATTGTTGCGGTTCCGACACATGCTCCCTGGCTGCGCCGAGGCCCCCGTCCCGTCCAGGAGCAGGGGAAGGCCCAGGCTTCTAGGCCCCGGCCCCGGCCTCGGCCCCGGCCTCGGCCCCGCACGGCGCCGTGGCGCGGTGGCGCCTTTTGTTCAGCAAGCTGTTTGGAGTCGCCGGGCGTGGCGCGGCGTGGTGAGCGTTGCGGGCTGCGGGTATTATGGAGATGGCGGGTTGTGTGTGTTCTTGTGGGCGCAAGGCCCCCTTCCCTAGAGGGATAGAAAAATAAATCGTCACACTAGAGGCCAGCTAGAGGAAGGCAGCGGTGCACGACACACGGTAGTATACTTTTTGTCGGGATGTGATCTGTGTAGTCCCCAGACAGGTGTGGGCAGCAGGATTCGTGCTGCAGCCAGGGTAGGGGTGACACTCCCCCCACCGACCTCAAACCGCGTGGTGCCGTCAGCGTATTCCGTAAAGCGATTACTTCATTAGACTGCAACCCGCGCCCTACCGTGCCTCCCCTTCCCTCCCCTCCCCCTCCCCACCCCTCTCCTCCCGTCCTCTTCCCTCCCCTTTCCTCCTGGCCCCTCCCACCCCCTCTCTTCCTCCCCTTCTCGACGACGCCTCACGGTGTGAATCGCAAACCGACGCCCTCCTGTCCTGCCCGGAGCAGCAGCGCTTGGCCCGGGGCCACGTCTGGTCACACCCAGGTCAGATTAGCTTGGGGGAGCAGGACGAGTGACACTCCGCTCCTGCAGCAGGTCGAGAGAGAGGGAGAGAGAGAGTGAGGGAGAGAGAGAGAGAGAGAGAGAGAGAGAGAGAGAGAGAGAGAGAGAGAGAGGTGGGAGAGAGGTGGGAGGAGTGGCGTCTGTAGAGAAGCGCGGCAGCAGAGGGGCGCCAAAAAACGTTTCTGACATGACGCCTCGAAATGACGTTGGACGTATCACTCTGCCGAAGGGAAAACCCGCCTCCTGACTCACATCCTCATCTCGCGCCACCGCACCCCGCCGCACCCCACCGCACCGCCCCGCCTCAGCACGCCTCTGCCACGCCCCCGTCACCCGTAATAAAGCGGCTCGACCGCAAATTCGGCCCCAGAGGCTGTTCAAGGCCACAGCCTCGCGCGCCAATCGCGCCATGTAAATGATGACGCTAGCTGGCCGGGCCCGCTGCACCATATTCATAAAACAGTGAGCGCCGAGCTGCGCCCGGGGCGGGCCGGGCTGGGCTGGGCTGGGCCAGGCGGCCGAAACGAAACGCGTGATTGTCGTAGCGCCAAACAAGCTTTATAATAATAACAATAATGGTAGTAGCAGCTAAACTGTTATTATTCCCTCGGGAGGGTGCGGGAAAAATCCGTCCTGCGTGCAGTGATGAGCCCCAGGGAGAAGTCTCTCTACAAATTTTCTAGTTCGAGTTTTCCTCCGCCGTCCTCCTCGACTCGACCGGCGTTCGGCCTCATTCGCACCTTTCTGACGAAAAACGACTCGTTTCCCTAAATCAATCAGCCGGCGCTAGCTTAGGGGGCGCTGCTGTTTATTTTCCAATCCCAGGGCGTTTTCCCTCGCCCCGCACATATAGAGCAGGCTCTGCGGGGCGCGCCGGGCCGGCCGGGAATATGAAGGGCAAAGGGGACGGCACTCGGAAAAGTGAAATGGAAATTTCCCTCCATCTGGGCAGCACCGGCTCCTCAACTCGAGCCAGGCTGTGTTCTCTTCTCCCCCCCCCCTCCCCCGCCGCCCGGTCCTCGCTCCTCCCCTCCCATTCTTCCGGCGAATATATTCCCCACCCCGTCTTTATTACGTTTGACCTACACTTCGTTTTATATACTGTCTTATTTTCCTCCCAATCTCTCCCGGTCCGGCCCGGCCCGGCCCGGGAGCCTGACTTCCCTCCAGCTCCTCCTTGTCTGTGACCTCCGCGTCCTCCTCTCCTCCCCTTCGTGATAGGTAACGAAGAGCAGGGCGTAAAGGAGAAAAAGAACTCTCTCCCTCTCTCTCCTTCCTCTCTCTCTCTCTCTCCCCCTCTCTCTCTCTCTCTCTCTCCCTCTCTCTCTCTCTCTCTCTCTCACTCCCTCTTTTCCCCTCTCCCGCTCTCCCTCTCTCACTCTCTCTCATTCACATCTCTCTCTCTCTCTCTCTCTCTCTCTCTCTCTCTCTCTCTCTCTCTCTCTCTCTCTCTCTCTCTCTCTCTCTCTCTCTCTCTCTCTCTCTCTCTCTCTCTCTCTCTCCCTCTCTCTCCCTTCCTCTCTCTCTCCCTCCCTCTCCCTTTCTCTCTCTCTCTCTCTCTCTCTCTCTCTCTCTCTCTCTCTCTCTCTCTCCCTCCCTCTCTCCCTCTCTCGCTCTCTCTCTCTGCCCCTCTTTCTTCCGTCCGCCTGCTTTGGGATGCGGCCTCCCTGCGCCGCGCCGCCGAGGTCCAGTATGTTTTCGCCCTGGATGATATATGTTCCATATTGCATAGCTTGTGGTTCGGCCCCTTTCGCCCGGCCGGCCCGGCCCGACCCTGGCCGCTGCAGCGGGAGAGATAGTAGGCGAGCAGCGTGAAACTCGGCGTGGCTCGACTCACAGGCTGACCCCTTTGCGAACAGAAAAGTGTAGTAAACAGTCCCCGCCTCAAGATGAAACCTCAAGCGCCTTGGGTACTTGGGTGCTTTATGATGTTCGCTAAATGTTTGCCCGCACGCCGCGCAGAGCGCAAACACCCTCAAAGTACCAACCGAGTTTTCTTTTATATATATTTATTTCCGAGGGATTGTGAGAAAAATGGTCACTTGGGCCTGAGGCCGGGCGTCAGGAGGGTGCCGCGCGGTCGACTGATGGGATGCTGCTTGCGTGGTCCAGGGGCTGTCCGGCCCGGCGCGGCCCGAGGCGCGGGTCGCAATGGAGTTTAAGGGAGACGGGGGAGCTGATGGTTTCGGGATTGAAGTAGAGAATAAAGAGGCTGTGTGGGCGAGGAGCTCGCGGCCGAGGCCGACCCCGACCCGAGGCGAGGTGCGGGTAGAGGCAGGGAGGCCTCCGCGGAGGCCTCGCCGGCCTGGCCTCGCCCCGCCTCTGAGGGAAAGGGATGGAAAATGCGTCGTGCGTGCGTGTTTCGCGGGGCGGCGCGGGTCGGGGCAGGTCGGGCCGGACCGGGCGGCAGGCTGCTCGGTTTGGAGCGGCGTATTGGCGAGCTCCACGGGCAGGGCGGGGCGGGGCGGGGCGGGGTGGGGCGGGGCGGGGCGGGGCAGGGCCCTGGGGGTAGGACCAAGACTGCTCTCCCATAAACAAGCTGGCCACCGCTAAGGGGGCGCGCCTGGCACGCTGCCTGACCGGCCCCGGCCCCGGCCCGGCACACAGGCTCTGGGCTACGCTCCGCGCGCCCACGCGGTTAAGTTGGCTGTTTTTTTCAACGCTACCCTGTCACATGCAATACGGATATATCGCGCGATTTGTGGCAGCAGCACCAGACCCGCCTCTCCTCACCAGGCGATTCCAGCGAATTTAGGCAACGAGGTAAAGTTGATATGGCGGATTTTGATCCCACTTATACTACTTCTCCTTGGAATCCAAACAGACGAAAATTGAGGTATGCCCGCTGCCGGACCAAAATTGTAGATTTTGCGGGGTAAGTTTTATTCGATTGTGTAAAAATTACCTTAAATTACGGGCGCAATTCTGCACTAAATTACCGTAGTTTATTTGCAAGCTAGAAGACCGTGCCAATAAAAGTATACAGTGAATTTCCACCGTACGCAACGGTAAATGTCACTGTAAGCTACGGTGATGCACCCAGGTTCACTATAGCTTACACTGATATTCACCGCACCTTACACTGACATCCACCGTAATCTACAGAGCAGAAAAGTTTCACCGTAGCATACAGTGAAATTCACCGTAAGCTCTCACCAAACGCTAGGTCGCACGATGCACACGGTGCCCCCGCCAAAACGCCCTATAATAGAGCGGTCGAAATCAATAAAATTACTTGTTGATCGTAGCCAAGTCATAATTTCTGGTTTAAAGTTTCACTGTGAAAAATAGTCGTGAGGGTAACGGAAAAGAATTCCATGACAAATGTCGTAAAGTTACGACTTCGAGTTGTATAGTTAAGAGTATTCTATGACATCATGTGTCGACTTACTTTTCTACACACTAAACCCTTATGCACTTTGTTGTGCATAAGCCTTGCAGGATTTTACGCAACCATAACTATGCACAATTTTTTGTGCATAACTATGCTTAACTCTGTCCCTTATGCACAAATTTGTGCATAATTATGTACAATGTGTGCATAGTTATGCATAAAAATTTGTGCATAACTATAGTTGTATAAAATCGTGCATAACGATGCCAAAATTATGCATAAGGGTTTAGTGTGTACAACGGGCAAGAATTTGCTCTCTTAAATTTACGACTGCGATCGTACGACTTCGTGTCGTAATCCAAATTTACGAAAAAAATCGTAAATTTACAAATATTTTTTTCACAATGATAAGCTATTACTTTTCATACAACGTAAAAATGTTGGTTTTGTGTTGCGTCGGTTGGGCACGGGAAGAGAGAGAGTACGGCATCTTATAGAGGAACGCGTCTCGCTGGCATCGACATGCAAAAAGGGGTGAGTGGAAATGGCTTCATCCGTGCAGGCCGTAATTCTGTTTGCGGTAAAGTTTGTTTGCAGCCGGAGCGTTGGCGTCGCGACGCCCCCCCCCCCCACCCCTCCGCGTCACGGCGAAGTGGAGCGCCACGCCACGCCACGCCACGCCACGCCACGCCACGCCACGCCACGCCACGCCACGCCACGCCACGCCACACCACACCACGCCACGCCAGGCCAAACCAAAGGCACGCTGTGCCAGGTAGGCTAACCGAGTCCCAGCGCCTCTGTCGCGATACGGTCCTGGCGCGGGGGCGGGGCGCTGGTGAGGGGGAGGGGGGAGGGCGAGGGGGTCCTGAAGGGGCGGCGCGCAGGGGCAGGGCGAGGGCCAGGAGGGCCCCGGTAGCTAGCGGCGGAATGGAAGGTGTCTCTATTGTAAACCAATGTTGCTCCGTGGTAATGCGGTGGGGCGCCGGGGCGGGGCGGGGCGGGGCGGGGCGGGGCGGGGCGCCCGGGGCGGGGGCGCAAGTGGATTGGGGCGGGGCCTAGGCGGGGCGCGCGGGTGCTGCGCTTGAAATTGAAATGCAAAACGCCTCGCTTACCCAACGCCTATTACCCTCCGTGCCGCCGCCGCCGTGTGCCCTCGGGCCGCTGCTGGGGTGGGGCGGGGCGGGGCGGGGCGGGGCGGGGCGGGGCCGGGCCGGGAGTCAAACCAGGGGGACCAGGCAGGCCGCCGTATAACAAGTGGGAAACAGAGGAAACCATGATGATCAGGTGACGCGGTCGGGTGCGATGGGCCGACCGGTGACGTGGCGGTCCTTGGGGGTGGGCCGGGCAGGGGCGGGGCGAGAAGCGGCGGGGGTCGGGAAGGGTATGGCGACGACCTTTCATCAGGCACTGCGCCAGAATCAAGTACAAAGTGGGTTTGAAAAAGTTGCTCATTTCAAGAACACAAATCAAGTACGAATGGGTCAAGAACATATCTGCACTTGATACAAGAACACGCTTTTCGAGGTGTATGGCGACCCGTCATCAGGTGCTGCATGGAGCAAGGAAGCCGCTTGCACATGCCGTAAAGGCACGAAAGAAAAGGCCCTTTTCATCCTGAAGGGTTCTTCATCAAAGCTCAAGTGTGAAAAATATCTTCATTTACATTACAACAATTTTCTAATTTCTTATTTATAATTGATGTAAATTTACGATTGGCATGGAAATCTCAAGAAAGTTTATTTGCGTTCGTTTAAGAAAGATAAGTCGAAACCATGTATCAGTAATTTTACGTACTGATATCGTAATTATTGTAACTTTACGACATTTCTCATGGTAAAGTTTCCCCGTAACCCAACCCCTACAAATATTTCTCACAGTGATTAGGAATGCTATATAGAACAAGGTGCTTATTTTAAACAAAATTGATCCTTTGGGCCGCGACAACGGCGGCTACGGTTGCCTCCCCTGAGTGTTGCCGGCTCCGGCCGGACCGGACCGCGCACAGGACCCACTCCGCTCGCCCCGCCCCGCCCCTCTCCCTCCCCCCACCCTACCCCTGTCCCACCCCTCTCCTTCTCCCCCGTCCCGACCCATCCCTCTCTCTCTATCCCCCGGCCCGCTGGCCCCGCCGCAGCCCCGCCCGCCCCGGGCCCCAAACGGGGCCTGTCCATCACCGGGACAGAGACAATAGACGCCCCTACGACCCGCCGCGCCGCCCCGCGCCGTGCCGCCCCGCGCGCCCGCCCTGGAGCAGGCTGCTATAACTCAGCCCCGGAGTTTGTGAAGTCCATTATATGACCTCGCGCTGCGGCCATTCGGGCCACTCACCGGAAAACAGAGCGCACCGGAGCAGCGCACCCGCCACGCACGGAGTCCGGGTCCGGGTTCGTCCGCCATGAGAAGGGCCGGGTGGGGCTGGCTAAGCTCAAACCAGTACAGGACAGGGCGTCTGTATGAGAGCAGAGTATTATTTGTTCATCTCGTCGAGACGAATCGTTTTCTCTATTTGGTTTTCCATTTCAACATTTTTTTTTCTTTTTTATTTTTTTATTTTTTTAGTACGGGATGGAGTGTCACAAAGTAAAGTGAATCCTGCACCTGAAAATAAAGAAAGGAGTGCTTGTATAAGAATTAACGGGCAATACTTCGTCTCCGTAGTCTTTTCTGACAGTACGGTCACGCGTTTTCTGAGTTGTGTTTTTGAATACGTTCGCCCAGTACATTCATTTTTTTGCACACACCTCTAGAGAGAGGAGTAATATTGTCGCCCGGGCCGCACCTTGTAGCGGAGCAGACACTCGTAAAGACACGCCCGTCGCGTCCCGCGTCCCCAGCGCTCCCGAAACTTTAGCCCGTGTACGGCGCGAGCCATAAAAAAACAACAACAAATAAAACAAACAACACACACTAGCGATGCGCGCGCGGCCGGGGGGAGGGGGAGGGGGAGGGGCTTTCACACGTATACGTATCTCGATATGGATATGAGTTCTCGATAGAAAACGGCGCGCCATCATTTTCGTATTAGCAGAGCGTTGCTTTCTGTTGTTTTATGGACGGAATATAGCGATAAGGGCCGTCGCGTTGTGCTGCTGCACACAGGACAGGAGACAGGCAGGCGCGAAACCGGACGACAGTGGCAAAAATGAAACAGAGCAGGCACTGGAAAAACAAGTGTGACATGTGTCACACATTATCATATTGCACTTTCTGCATGGAGAGAACGTTTCTTGATGCACTGCTCACCGTGCGAAAGGATAGGTGCATATCACACAGAAAGTGCAGCAAGGAACGTTCTCTCCTGAGAGTACTCTGGAAAACCAAGTGTGTACAAGTATTCATTATATACTGAATACTTACAGGTATTCAGTAAATAGGGTGTACATGGCCATGTATGCAGTAAATAGTGCGTACATGCCAAGGTACACACTATTTGCTCAATACCTTGGCATGTACACACGAAAAACCATACAGAAACTACGTCTGTACATGCCGATGTATTCAGCAAATAGTGTGTACCTTGGCATGTACCGGGCGTTTCTTTGAATGCGTAACAGTGTTGCGGGTTTGCCTACCCCACTCGCCCGTAAGGCGCCATCGCCCCTGCAGCGCTGGAGAGTATGCAATCCCGCAACACTGTTACGCATTCAAAGAAACACCCGGTACACACTATTTACTGCATGCATGGCCATGTACACACTATTTACTGAATACCTGCAAGTATGCAGTAAATAATTAATACTTGTACACGTTTGGTTTACTAGAGTGCAGCAAGAAACGTGACAATGTCACGTTAGTTTTTTCCAGTGTGCAGCTGGAACGGGCGACAGAGGAGGTAGAACCAGGCGCTGAAGCAGAGACCGCTGGGAGCAGCCCGGCTAGGTAGGCCGACCCGCCGCGCACGGCTGTGGCCGCGTTGCCTACCCACCAGGCGCGCACAGGGCCACCGCCTCCCATGCAGAGCGTACAGTACAGGCCCAGACAACCGCGTCGCGTCAAAATGGATCAACCATGGGAGGGAAATAGATGGTAAGGCGGAGCGGGGGCGGGGCGGGGTGGGGCGGGGCGGGGCGGGGCGGGGCGGGGCGGGGCCGCCGCATAGACTCCGCGCCACGCCACGCCCCTGCGGAGGAGCCCGCCCGGCAGGGAGGTTGCGGAACGCTGGCTTGGAGCATATCTGCGGAAGGACGTTGATTTTAATGTAGTATTTTGTATGCATCATTGAGTGCGTGATTTAGCAGCGGGGAGCGCGGGTGGGGCGGGGCGGGGCGGGGTGGGGCGGGGCTGGCGGGGCGGGCGGCGCGGATACCCTGCGAGGAGTAGGAGCCCCGGCACAGGGGCGGGCCGGGGAACGCCCCCCGCCCGAAGCTACCTGCCCGTGGGCTGCGGCAGCGGCACCATGGCCGCCAACAACAACTAACTGCGTGCATAATCCTGAAGTGTAATGCCTTTGCAGGCGTTTAAAACCACGAAGGGTGGTTAAATTAAGATTAATTGCATTTTTGAAGTATTAAAGCCTTAACGCCTGTAAAAGGTGCCCTTGGTTTTCCAGGGTGCTTTCATATAACTCGGTAATGCTTTATATTTTTGTCTTTAACTAAACTGATCGTGTGTTGCGTTATGTATACATGTATACATGTACAGTGTGCACACTGTTCAGAAACGATTCGGAAATTCACGACGTATTAGTTCGACACTTGAAACCTATAAGGTCGTAGTTCGGGGAGGCTTCGTACAAGGTCGTAGTTCGTGGAGGTTCCGTAGAGGGACGCAATTCGAAGAGGCTCCGTATAAGGTCACAAGTGTTCCAAAGCTAGTTTTGAGAAAAAGCGATTTGAAGATTTTGAGTTGCATTGCGGCTTATGGACGGCTCGATTTTCAAATTCGAATAACTTTTGAACCATCAAACATTTGAGGATGCAGTTTGGACTGGTCGATAGCTTTTGCTTTCCTCTATCCAAAACACCAAGTAACTGAAAATTTCTAAAAACCATACTTACGACCTTCTACGGAGCATCCACCAATTGCGTCCCTATACGAAGCCTCTCCGAACTACGACCTTCTAAGGAGCCTCCACGAACTACGACCATATAAGTTTCAAGTGTCGAGTTGTGAAAAAATTGCCGGAGCTCTTCGTGATTTTGGGAGGAAATCACAACTTTTCTTTGTTATCAAAAATTAATTAACTTCCGAAGTATTACGATGGTCTACAACTATTACAAATTAAGATTGCAAAATGCTCGATGTTTAAATACGAAGAAGTGTTGGGATTTCACAGTTGCTCCGTATCGAGCAAGTGCTGGAAAATCACAACATATTTTTAACAGTGTACGTCAAAAACGACGACCAGGATTCAAGCAGTTTCGATACAACCAAGACGCTGCAATGTCTTTTCTCCACTAGAAAATTTTGACTGTTTGGAAACGTGGACTAAGTTTTTACCTTGTATCACACCCCTGCACGATTTAGGGTAGCTGCCCCCAAAGAGAGAGAGGATCGGCGAGGAGGGCGAAAGTGTTAATCAGGTGGCGCTACAAGTCCGGGCCGCTGCGGGCGGGCATGTCTCCCTCCAGGCCTACGGCCCGGGCCCGACCCCGTGCCACCCCACCCGCCCCATCCGCCCCACCTCGCCCCACCCCACCCCACCTCGCCCCACCCCACCCCACCTCGCCCAGCGCCGCGTGCCTCCCGCCCACAGCAGGAATGACAGCCAATGGCTCCGGCCCCAGCCAACCCCATCCCTAAGCAGAGGGCCAGGCAGGCAGGGCGGCCAGGGCGGACCAGCCATCTTTTACTCCCTCCTTTCCCTCCCGCTTTCTCAATTGCACACCATGTGGTGTGCAGTTTCTCGAAGTATTCCATTGTAACCATATGCCTAGGGTATGTGTCCAAGTGTGCTTTTTGTGTGCACCTTACGAAACGTTTAGTAACTAGACATTGCGTGATGTCTAGTTTTGTCTCTACACCAGATAGTGTGCAAAGTCATCAACTCGACACGTAAGTGTGCAGGAACTGCACCTTTGTTTTACCAGTGAACACCACACTCTCAGTCTACTGAATTTTCGGACCCGATTGTCAGTATTCCTGCTGCTTGAAAACCTTTATAAGCAACTATTTTCATCAGTTGTACGCACTAATCCCTTTTTACGTTACTGACAATTTCTTCTTTTATCAGTAAGTTACTTACAAAACTATACAGAGTAACTAACGAGTTAGTTAGTAATCCTGCTGCGTAAAAACGTAGGTGTAATGAGTACAGGTCTGAGAGTGCAGTCACTGTCCTATATGTTTCCCTCAGAGTATCACATTTTACTTTACCGTCATTTTATTTTACCGTCATTTTTTTTTTTCGAAAAGTACAAAACAAGCACAATAAATTTGACGACAAAACCATGCCATCGTTCCCGGGCCCGGGCCCGGGAGGGACCATAGGAGATTGGTTGCGGATTGCGCGGACAGGAGCGGACAGGACAGCCCCGCCCCGCGGCGTCCATAAAGAGGAATTGTTGTCTGCTGACAGCGACGAAACAGAGAAAAATTATATAAGCGGACGCGCTGCCCCTGCGCGCCCGGCCCGGCCCGGCCCGGCCCGTGTGACATGGCCGAACAAAATGTGTCCCGGACGCTAATTTGATAAGCAGAAAAGCCCGAGAGCCGCGCCGCGCCGCGGTCCGGATGTGGCCCGCGCGCGGGATGTGTGTGTGTGTGTGTGCCGCCCGGGGGGCGCGGCGAAAAGTGCGGATGCACGCCGCAAGCCCATTGTGGGCGGCCTGACTTTGTTCGACAAGCACGCTTGTTCAAAAATGTCATCTGGCGTGTCGTGTCGTGTGTGTGTGTGTACCAAATGCATTTTGGAGAAGAAAAAAAATCACATCGCTTTACCGGAAAAACAAAAAGGTGCTAAGCAACGCCTTTCCTGAGGCGCTAAAATCAAGTGCTAAGTTTAGTGCCTCAGTGGTTATTCGCTCACCGACAAGGGAGTGAATGGTTATTTGCTCACCTACAAGTGAGCGACGTTTGTACACTTTGATTTCCAGTGTACCCAAATCTCTGACACAGCGTCATTCTCCTTAATCTATCGCCTCTTCCAGAGTCCTCTGGAAGCTGTGGGTGGCATGATTCAACCCGGGAGCTTGACCAAATAGTGGTCATGTCACACTCAAGGTATGTTGAAAACGGTTCGAGACACCGGAGGTCTTCTCTTCCCCTTTACTTCGATGTTTAATGTGTTTCGCAGACGCAGGCAGTGATGTCGTTTACGCTTTTCGGCCTTAGCGCCGAAACATGGCATTCAGTTGAGAGCGAGACGAGAGGTGCACCAGAGCATCCAGATACCCATCAAATGCTTATGCTTTCATTTCTGACATTTTGAGAGAATGGTATGCGGAAGGGGTTATGATGAGGGAAGAGGGCGGGGGGGGGGGAGGGGGGGGGGGGAAACCACAGCCCCCTTTTTGCCCCCTGTGTCGAAGGGTAGTAGGGTGGAGGGTCGGGTAGGGTTTGGGGCTTCAGAGCCTCGCTGACACGGAGATAACGGCCACCGCTCACCGCCCTACATGCAGCACGCTACTGCATTCGGATGCCACCTCCACACGCGCGCGCGCACACACACGCTCACACACTGACACACTCACACACATGCAGCATGCCAACTTCCTTTCCGCTGCAAAAATAGGGAAATGATTTTGGCGGGCGCGGGCGGGTGAGCTGTATTCATTGCAATATATAACAGGACGGCGGAAGGAGTGAGGGAGGGTGTATGGTTTGGTGGTCAGTTGGGGCCGGGTCTTGGTGCATTTGAAAAAAGGTATAACTCAACCAGTCCGCATTCACAAAATTAAAATAGGGCGGTAAATAAGGTGAACTGGAAATCCAAGTGTACGAATGTCGCTCACTTGTAGGTGAGCGAATAACCATTCACTCACATGTAGGTGAGAAAATAACTATATTCGGTCACTCGTAGGTACAAGTGAGTGAATGGTTATTCGCTCACCTACAAGTGAGTGAATTTATTTGCTCACCTACAAGTGAGCGACATTCGTACACTGGATTTCCAGTTTGGAAATAAGATGAACCACGCTTTCAAAATATATATTTGCCCCCCATAAAGCCGCGGTTTACTGGGACCCGCGTGAGAAACGCGGAGTGTTAACCTCTCCTACCCCCCCCTCCCCCTTACCACCACCCCCTCCCGCGAGCCCTACCGCCGTCCGCAGCTCCGGCGATAAGCGGAAAACCGCCATCATCGCCAGTTCAATAAACTAATTTGTGATGGGATCGGATCAAAACGCGTAAGCGCGGGGCGACGCCTGGATTTAATTAGAATATGGCTGAGCGCCACGAGGGAAGTTTGGGGAGGGGGAAAAGAGGAGAGGGGTGAAGGTCGTATCGCTTGTGCAATATTACGTTCACTTCTGCGAGAGTCACCTAGTTGTGGGGTGATACTTGCTTGACCGATTTCTACCCGTAAATAATAGACATTTAAAAGAAAATTGTGTTTCTTTTTTTTGCGGGGCCACCCCCGAATTTCACACTGCTGGGTCGGCTGCTATGGGCTGGACAGTCAGCGAGAGATAAATATTGAAACAAAACCAGTTTACGGTCTGCAAAGTGTAACAGTCCCTATCGACGGCTTTAACGACCGTCCAGCAGAGTGGCACCCCTACCCCCCTCACACCTCGCCCCTCCCCCAGCATAATGTCCCATCCATTTTTCCATCTCTTTTATTTATCTGCTGATGCTTGTTCGAGCGCTTTTCTATCAAAGTGATTGGTACTGGACGCCGATTTATGGCCACGCTTCTCCCTCAAAATATTGCGATTTTTTTTTTTGCGCCGCGCCGTGGTGTGGCCTTTTAAACCAACGCGCTTGCAGAGCGATGGGAGCGAGATTTGTGGTGATTTGCCGATGAACTAAAAGCCCTCTTCTGATCTCTCTGATAGTTGTTGTACTGCGCCGTGCGTCATCAAAACGCCCCGCTTCTCGCTCGCCGTCGGACTACTTTTTATTTTTATTATTTTTTTTTTCGTCATTTACGAACGTCCCGGTCAGCATCCCGTCGTAACTAAGTTGTAGGGCGAGGATGGCCCTCAAGTAAAATACACCATCGGGTCGCGTCCTCCGTGCGAGAGGGTCGCCGCGGAACGAAAGGCGGGGCGGGGCGGGGCGGAGTAGGGCGGGGCGGGGTGGCGATATCGCACCGAGGGGTCTCTTTTGCATGCGCCTGTTCATCTTGTAATGAGTCCCCAGAAAGAGAGAGGCGGCGCAAGGGGCGGGACGTGCCGCGGAGAGAGAGAGAGAGAGAGAGAGAGAGAGAGAGAGAGAGAGAGAGAGAGAGAGAGAGACTTCGCTAATCGTTAGGGGAGCCACGGTCCTTATTGACAAACTGGGAGCATTAAAGGACCTCCCGGGACCTGCAGATAGCGCCACGACACGACACGATGCGTATCCCGTGCACTCGTGGCTTCTCTCTCTCTCTCTCTCTCTCTCTCTCTCTCTCTCTCTCTCTCTCTCTCTCTCTCTCTCTCTCGCACTGCAGCCCTAATTGCGAGGGCGGCTGCGTGCTGGCAATGCCCCCGCGGGGAGAGCCGGTAGTAACCCGACCCTCCGACATGACACCACGGCGCGAGACGTACGGGTGGGGCGGAGGCGGGGCGGGGCGTGGCGGGGCGGGGCGGGGTGTGGCGGAGCGGGGTGGGGCGGAGGCGGGGCGGGGCGTGGCGGGGCGGGGCGGGGTGTGGCGGGCGGGGGTGACAAAGAAAGCAAAGGGGGCTGCGCTAACGCAGGATTGGATAGTCGTATCGGTTTAGGTGACATCTGCGGCCAGCTCAACAGTGATGCGGGTCTGCCTATCTAAGGGGCCACGGCGCACCCTGAGAACCATTTACACTGGTAAAACATAAATGTGCAGTTTCTGCACACTTACGTGTCTAGTTGATGACTTTGAACACTCTCTAGTGTAGGGACGTAACTAGACATCACGTAATGTCTAGTTACTAAACGTTTCGTACGAAACGTCAACTAGTTGACGTTTAGTTCAGCTCGACACTAGCAAGGGTTTAGTTTTTGCACATTTGAAACTAAACACCAATTGATGTGCAGAACTAAACATTTGTTTTCCCATTGTAGTTGATGCAACCAAATCAGGGTCGTAGGAAACAAAATCTAGTCCTTGAAACCGACTAAATTTTACTACACACATTTTTGACTAAATCTGGTCGAATCAACCAAAGCTTAGTTAAACTGCCTAAATTACCTTATCAGTACGAACAAAATTTGGTTTACAGAGCTAGAATTTGGTCGGTTTTAAATTGAGTTCCCTGGACTAAACGGTTTTCTGGGTGCGATTTTCGGCTGGAGCGGGTAGTCAAACCCACACCGAAGTGTCAGACAGCTTGTTCACTGGAAAAACAAACGTGACGTGCGTCGCATCAATTGGTGTGATCATTTTTGGTCACACCTCGTAATGCGACCTAAATTCACGTCACACCATGTGATGCGACGCAAGCTCCAGGGTATACGGCATTTCACATAGGAGGTCGCATCACAAACGTGACCAAAACTACGGCCACACCATATGATGCGACCCGTCCAGGGGTCGCACTTGCAAGTGCGACGCACGCAATGTAGAGCACACCCTGCCTCACACCTTACCTAACTCTTTGCTCCTCCTGTTAGAAATCGAAAAGTGCCTGATGTGAGTCAAGGTGGGGAAGGTCTTGTGAGACAGGGGGTTCTCTACAATAGAAGAGCGTCTACAACAGCGTATATTATACGAAAAAGCAGTGAAATAGGCTTGAATAAAAGTGGCCAAATCTTGATCTTAACTGTAGCCGCAATATCCATCCTACCGCGCAATATGAGTAAGTATGCACAAGCAAGGTTTGCCGTATACGGCCGGTCCCGTGCAGATGACGTGGGCTAGTCGCCAAGCTATGGTCATCAGTGAATTCCGAGCCCGAGGGCGCGCCCTCCGCAGAGGACGCAGTCGGGTGGGGCGGGGTGGGGCGGGGTAGGAGGGTCTCTACCGACAAAACTTACGTTGCTGCCGACAAGGCCCGGCCCGGTCCGGGTCTGGGAACGCATCGGCCAGCAGGCCCAGCCTCAGGTCCCGCAGGACTCACAGGACCCTTCCCCCGGTCGGGGGGCGGGGCGGGGTGGGGCGGGGCGGCCTCGAGCCGGCCAGCAGGTAGCAAGAAGCTATTTGCTCATTAGCGGACGGGTTAACGCGCTGGCTTATCGCAGGCCTGGTGTCACCCCACCGCGCCCCACTCCCTCTGGAGCTCGGCCCCACCCCGCCCCACCCCGCCCCACCCCGCCCCGCCCCGCCTGCGGCAAAAACAATCCCGGCGGCGGTGTCCAGGGCCTTGGCCACCCCCACTGCTGCTCTGCGCGAAAGACTAAAACAGCCCTCCTGCCCATGTTTTTAGGCCTCCGCCCTCCAAAAAAGTAGTTTAGCCAGTGTGCGTTTTCTTCGGTGTGAAAGGCACGTCGCGTTGTACCATTTTGTAACGCAAAGTCCACATTCTGTGGGGCGGGGCGGGGCGGGGCGGGGCGGGGCGGGGCGGGGTTGCACGGCAGCAGGGCGGCAGGGGCCCCGCGTATGTCGCCACTTCCCGACCATGCCGGCACGCTCGGCTCCCCCATGCAGATTGTTACCATGCAGACTTGGCCTGCGCGAGCTGTGGCTAAACTTTGGTCGTTGGTCGTGGCGGGGCGGGGCGGGGCGTGGCGGGGACGCTCCAGGGCGCCGCTGCTTGTGGAACTAGTCTACTCCGCGGCCCCGGCCCGACCCGCCAGTAGTTTACTTACAAGGGCGCTTCTGCTCCACGGCGCGGGCCGGGCGGGGCGGGGCGGGGCGGGCGGGCCGGGCGGGGCGCCGCGGCGCCAGGCGCCTGCAGCAGCTCCGCCCGCCGGTGCTCACGGGGTATGGGAAGCCAAGCATACCGTGCGCCTCCCCCCTCCTGCCCCCGCTGAGCAATTGGGCCGACTCTGCAAAACAATCGGACATATCTACACACTAAACACTGTTATTCAATCCATGTGACGTCACATTCGTTTAACTGTAAAAGCTGTCACATTCGTTATTGGCTGAGCTAAATTTAAATTGAAATTTAATTTGAACTTTAAATGCTCATTGGCTGAGCTAAATTTAAATTGTTGGCTGAGCTAAATTTAAATTGAAATTTAATTTGAACTTTAAATGCTCAGCCCTGTCAGAAAGCGCCAAGGGGAGACCGACGGGAAGACGGCGTGAAGTGAGGCGCCAGGCGTGAGACGTGGGATGAGAGATGTCGACAGGCTTGCCAACCACCAATGCAAAACTCAATTGTAAATCGGTGTTTTAGCTTTCAGCTTCAGCGCGCCGCAGGCCAAGGTAGACGCACTTTTAGCTCAGCCTCACACGGTTTTAACGTGCGTCTACCTTGTAATATGATGTCACATGTGTTGTAATGTGAATCGACAGGGCAAAGCGCCGTAAATTCGGCAGTCACATCCAAACGAATGTGACAGTTTTTACAGTGAAAAGAATGTGACGTCATGAATCGAATAACAGTGAATCCTTATGCACTTTGTTGTGCATAAGCCTTGCAGGACTTTACGCAACCATAAATGTGCACAATTTTTTCTGCACAACTATGCTTAACTCTGTACCTTATGCACAAATGTTTGGATAATTATGTAACATGTGTGCATATCGATGTATAAAATCTTGCATAACGATGCAAAAATCATGCATAACGGTTTAGTGTGTATCCCCTGTAAAAAATATCTTCGTAATTTTATTTCGTAATTTGTGATTTACAAATAATGTTGAAAATAACTTACGATTGGCACTTAGCATTACAGTACACTGTATAGAGCGTGACGGGGCGTAATTTGAGCAAATCCCAACCTTTTTGTACTCGAAACCCCGCATGCATTCTCACTGTCAAATTCGAAATTCTTTCGAACACGTGTCCACGACCTGACAGAAAAAGAGATCGGCACGCATTTGACTGGGACTGAAGAGAGAGTCAAATGCGCCCACACACATCTTCATTCATCAAACCTCACAGCAGTTGGTCTGATGTGAGCAGATCTATTCTCCTCTTTCGGTTTTTGCTCTGAGCTGTGATTCATCTACACCCCCGGCCACCCGGCCTTGGCGGGGTGGGGGGCGGGGCGAGGCGAGGCGGGGCGGGGCGGGGCGGGGCGGGGCGGGGCGGGGCGGGGCGGGGCGATGCCTGATGTGAGGGGCGCATCATCGCCAGCGCTATGGCAGATATCAGGGTTTACTGCCTCGCAGTAAAACGATCAGGAGGAGCCGGCAATGTGGAGCAAGCGGAAAGCGGAGCGGAGCGAGTCAGGCAGGCAGCGGGGACCAGACCAGCAGCGGGGACACTGCTAAGCGGCACAAGTGTCGTAAATCCGCAGGACACGATGGCCGTAGTGGGGGGGGGGGGGGGGGGGGTATGGGAAAAAGCGCGAGCTCGCGGAATGGATTAACTGCCTCCCCAGAAGGTGTCTTCTTTCTCTCAAAAGTTTGGGTCATTTCCACGACGCGGACTCTCCCGCTAGATCGCTCGCGCTCTGAGCGGAGGACTATCATCGTGTGGCTGTAGTTTTATGTTTCTAGTTTTTTTTTCTAGGTTTTTTTTTTCCGTTTTTTGCCACTTTTTTCTCCTTTTAATTCTCGCCCCGCTATTTCCCTGTCAAATTTCAGATTGTCCGTGGCTGGTTAAAGAGTAGCGGTGTTCCGGGCGCATACTGTCACGTGCTCTCTGAAACACCCGGCAGCACAAGAAAACGATGCACAAACGCAGGCATTTCTGAAATGTGTTTCAAAGACTCACTGAAAAACAAAGGTGTGACCCAGCACCTTTAGAAAGTATTACATGTTTCATTATTTCGTAATAAAATTTCACAATCCTGTTCTTAAATGTCACATCAAAAGGTAATGAAATTTCATAGCTACCATTAAAATTTAGTTTTTTGTTGAAATATCAGTACAGTTATGAGATTTCAGTTCCGTTTTGTTTTGAAATTTCAAAGCATTTTTGACAGTGATGCCTTTCCATAGGCGAGTTAAACTACGAAAAGCATTAATGAGCGTTTTAACATATTTGCAAAGGTGTTGTCGGGTGTTGTGCTGTAGTAATTGCAAACTTCTCTGGAACATCCTCCTGTTTCTCCAGTGCAGTGCTCTCTAGATTTTCTCGTCACGCGTGGAATCGAATGCTCCGCCTCGCCCCTCCCTCTCCCTGTGCGGGCCCCCCTTTGGTTCCCACGCGCAGGTGCTACCACCACCCCTTCCCTCCAGGGTCCTTAGCTCCGATAAGCCCTCCACGCAATACGCCCATAATGACACGTGTCTTGGCGCATGCTAATGAGGACAATCTCTGCCTCGCAGCACGGCCTGGGCCCAAGGGCGGGGCGGGGCGGGGCGGGGCGGGGCGGAGGGTCCTGACAGAGACAGAAAGGGAAAGGCCGGGGGCTTCGTGTGTTCCGCGAGATGACAAAGTGTTGCTATCTCTCTCCTCTCCTTCAGGGAGAGGAACCGAGCTATTTACTGCGTGACAAAAGTAGGAAACGTTTTCAATCAATAACTGTTTAAATCTTATGGCGCGTGTATTTTCTTCTTGGATTTTGTTGTCTGTGTTGTTCAGTATTGCGTTAAGCGCCCCAAACCTGCGTCCCATATATTTTTAGAACACAATAAGTATTAGTGTTCTGCAAATTACTGCGTAACAATGTTACAGATTTTCGACCTATCTTTTTTAGAGTGTACGTGATAAAAAGTATGACTCCCAAAGGCAAAGTAAGTTAGACAAACCCCCATGCAGCCCTGCCTACACGCCTGCGGTGTCTTCTCTATGTTTTCCACGACGCCAGCGCCGCCCTGCCGCGCCCAAAGAGTTACTCAGTTGTGCCGCGTTTCGTCTTGCAAGGCGATGGTTATCGCGGTCCCCGGGGCCCCCGCCACGCCCCGCCCCGCCCCGAGCAGCACCCGCACGTATACATAGTACCCCGCGGAGGGCAGCGCGGGGCTGCGGGGCCCTGCCCTGCCCCACCCCGCCGCTGGTCCCGCTTGAGGAGGGGGCTCCCCCGCCCCGCCCCGCCCCGCCCCGCCCCGCCCCGCCCCGCCCCAACCTGCCCGGGCCCGGGCCGCCGCACTTTACTGCCCCACGTGAGCAACATGTTAATTATCGGGACCACGATGCTCCCCGGCCCGGCCAGGGAGCCCCGCAGCTCCGCTCCGTACATGTATTAACAGTTTGCTGCACCCGGAAGACTCTGGAGCGGACCGGAACACACTTATTACTTTTTCCTCGTCAATAGTGCATTTGTGTCTGTCTTTACAATCGTTTGACGTTTAATGACGAGACTTTTCTTATTTCTCCAGTTTTGGAGTGACCGCTAATTTACCGCGAGTAATTTTGTCATTTACAAGGTACAGGGTGGCCCATTTACCCCGGCGCTCTGCAAATCTAACTGTTGTACTACACGACAGTTTAAACTGCAAAACTCAGCAGTCTTGCAGTTTAAACTGCAAGACTGCTGAGTTTTGCAGTTCTAACTGCAATACTGCTGAGTTTTGAAGTTTAAACTGCAAGACTCTAGTCTTGCAGTTTAAACTGTCATGTAGTACAACAGTTTGAATTGCAGAGCACGCTGGGGTAAATGGGCCACCCTGTTTATACAAATCGTTTAGAAGTTATTGAATTGGAAATTAATGAACAGCGTGTATTCCTTGTACGGTATACCGCTTCCGTGAAGATGTTGCACTAATACGCGCAGAGGGGTTGGCAAGGTCACGTCATATCATTGTAATTTTTGCGGGGACGAACGAACTGTGATCGAGAGCCGCTATGAACACCTTGCCCCATTGCGGCGGAGCGTAGTGTGAACCATAACAAAGCAGAAAGCGCCGTCTAAATATTTCACATTTTGGGCGTAAAATACTATTTAAAGTGATCCCAATGATTGTGAAGCCCTAAAAGACAGTCTGTTTTCACACAGCTACCCTAAAATTAAATTTAAACCAATATTGAAACCAGTTCTATGCGTAGGTTATGGTGCTTTGTTGTGGTTCCCACTACGCTCCGCCACATGGGGCAAGGTGTTCATTGCAGCGCCATCTCTAAGCGTCGCTTCGCGTCGCGCTGGAGCTGCAGTCCAGAGTTCTCAAACGGGCGGGTAATGCTAGCTTCGGCAGACCC
Organism: Frankliniella intonsa; assembly: GCA_033675135.1. NCBI lineage: Eukaryota > Metazoa > Arthropoda > Insecta > Thysanoptera > Thripidae > Frankliniella > Frankliniella intonsa. The sequence goes on from CM066258.1 coordinate 285,931, forward strand.
GCCGCTGGTTCGCCTCTTTACCCGATCCGACCCGGCTGGAGCTCAGCGGGTCGGGCGGGTCGGATCTCGCACGGGTCTGCAGACCCGGACGGATCTCTAGACCCGGTACCCGAGCGGCAGGTGAGGGGGGAGGTGGTAGGGAGTAGTGGCTCAGTTCGGACGAGCCGAACCGAGTTCGCACCACAGCGACGCATCGGCTGCTAGACAGAGACAGAACAGCATTACCCGTGCGTAGTGCGCGCTCTGTCACTCACCAGGCGGCCGGGTCCCGAGACCCGCCCGATTGAGAACTCTGCTGCAGTCCCCGCAGGACGCTGCGTCCTCCGGCGCTACTCCAAACTGCAGAGACTCCAGGATATCCCTCCCGCGCCGCGCAGCACGGGGTATATCCGCAAGCGTTTTGTCACTCACGTTTATTAGCAGATGCAGGGGGTAGAAACGAGGCGCTCCGGCCGTGCACCATGCGCGTCCCCGGCGGTGTGGCGGCCGGCCGAGCGCTGCTCATCGCAATTTTTAAACATGTTTCCCAAGCTTTCAGCACCTCAAAAGTAGTTGCGTTCGAAAGGGCAGAGTTCCGCCTACACGACAATATTTTTATAATTCACCTCTGTGCTCATAGCGTTGAGAAAATTTGATTTTCGTGAAAGCACGGGTCGGCGAGACGTGTTACCCGAGGCAAAACAAAACAAATTTTTACTCATTTAGAGTAACTACTCCTCGAAACGAGTACGGAATTCCCTAACAGAAATGGAAGGTCCTACTTTGTCCCTAGTAAGTTCCTAAGTTGTCCCTCAGATCTCTGAGGGACTGAGCCGGGATTTCGCGAGCTTTGAAATCCCTCCGAAGTTCCTCTTTAGTGAAATCCCTCCGAAGTCCCTTTTGTCTCCAATCCATCTATTGGCGCTGTTTACAGAACATAGAGAAGAAGACTTCCTAGACCATTTTACGTATGTCAGACGACATTAGAGGGGCCGTAGATACACTATATAAGTATATATGGGGACATGGACACATAACGAAACTAGTTTGAGTCAAATAGGCGCGCTGTACCGTCTTGCTGTGGGGTCTGTGGCGTGGCACCAGAGGGACTTCCGGGGGACTTCAAAGGTTTGAATTCTGAAAGGGATTTCAGAATTCTTTGTCCCTCAGATGCTACACTTAGGGACTCCGGAGGGACAAGCTCAGGGACTTGGGAGGGACTTCGGCTGAGGACCTTCGGAGGGACCAGTGAGGGACCAGTGAGGGACACCTATTTCTGTTAGGGTCAAGAGATAAATGACACGGCCTTTGAATAGGATAGGCGTCGTGGCCCTCAGATCGAAAAATACTTTAGATTTCATAGAAATACGGCGATGTGAGAGAAGCGACCATTTTGGTTTCGTCAGTTTGTTTTAAATTTTACAAATAAAAAGAATCAAATCATTTAGGCGACCTCAGCCATAGCCTATACCGAGGTAAGTTTTACGAGCATTCCGGCGCTGTACCGGGTGTTTCTTTGAATGCGTAACAGTATTGCGGGATTGCATACTCTCCAGCGCTGCAGGGGCCACGGTGCCTTACGGGCGAATGGGGTAGGCAAACCCGCAACACTGTTACGCATTCAAAGAAACACCCGGTACATGGTTTTGCACGAAAACATTGCCAAGCTCATTAAACTTTGTGATTTTCGTGTCCGTGTAGGACGACCCAAAATATAACCTCGGCATTGTATTCGTTGAAACATAAAATCCACTTACCTTCGCGACGAATTATCAACTATCCCTGGCGGCAAATGTTGTGGACCATGATAATATGCAATAATATGTTCGCAAAATAACGACCAAGAACACCAAAATACAAAATTAAAACTTGAGCTCTCGCTGAGCTGCCAGGAGTTGTTGTGATTCAGCAGACGCCCGGAGAGGATATGAAAAATCTAACAGCGAGAAAGAATAATGTGCGTGACGAACTTCGGGGTGGCGTAGGTGTTTCGCAGTGACCATTTCACGAAGGAAAACTTAAAAGATAAATTTATACTGTCTGTAAACTATTGCCAGCCTCTGTCAACGCTTACTCAATGTGTTCTGTTGTTGCTGACTGTGGCCTGCTTTCAAATCAAAAGGGATTGGAATTTTTAATTTATTTATTATTCTTACGACAGATAATAAAATTAAATAGGATAAAACAAAAGGCCGGTGGGGGGCGATGGCGTGGTGCAGCTGATGGTCTCAGTAATGCCCGCCATGACCCAGGCTGAGCAGCGCGGGTGCCGCGTGCACCACGGGGGCCGCGATCACCTTCTGCACCACCTGGCGAAAAGTAGGGGCACAAGTGGAGCGTCAACCAGCTGGGCTATCAACCGGCGTGATGAGGAATACTATAGGTAGGCTACAACTCGATAAATTGCTGGTAACAGATCTGGTACCGGTACCAGACAGATATAACTTCTTGTTACATGCACATACTTTCTTATTTCTTGTTAAACCTCAATTGTTTCCTAGTATGCAATAAAATGCTTTCAATACTGAAATAGGGACCAACTCGGTGTGTAGTTATAGGATTCAAACAGACTGGTAAAGTAAAGCAAATCTAGTACCATTCACCAGACTTCCTTCTAACTTCAACTGAGCCCCTGACCCTTCCTATTCCTTCATGTTTATAGGCTTCAACTTCAACTTGGGTTACAACGGCAGCCTGCGAATGACGTTATTCGGATTCGGATACCCACACTGGAAATCCAAGTGTACGAATGTCGCTCACTTGTAGATGAGCGAAAAAATTCACACACTTGTAGTTGAGCAAATGACTGTTCGCTCACTTGTAGGTAAGCAAATGACTATTCGCTCTCACCTACAAGTGAGCGAATGGCCATGTGTGAATAGTCATTCGCTCACCTACAAGTGAGCGAATAGTCATTTGCTCACCTACAAGTGAGCGAGAATAGTCATTTGCTCACCGACAAGTGAGTGAATTTATTCGCTCATCTACAAGTGAGCGACATTCGCACACTTGAATTTCCAGTGCAAGCTGCCGCTCCGCTCCGTCTTCCTTACCTGCGGGTGCACGGCGTGGCCCGAGTTGGTGACGACGGCGTTGAAGCCGTTGTGGTCGTCGGCGGTGTAGTGCACGGTGCGGGTGGTGCCGTCGGGCTGCAGCAGGGAGTACTCGCCCTTGACCACGTCGCCGTCGCGCTCCTCCGCCGCGCTCTTCACGTCCCCGGTGTGCGAGTCGTGGACGCCGTACTTGTAGGCGTAGCGGGGGTGCGCCTGAGGGGACAGGATGGAAGCGCGTGAGCAAGGGAGGGAGGGGGGTAATCCACGGGTAATCCAGATTTCAATCCGAGGGTACACTGTCAAACCAAGTGTTAACTGCTCTACACTTGTATGTATGTGTGCAACTTCCAGCCTAGCACGTGCAAGTGCGCGCAATCGGAAATTATGTGCAATTTCACGTAGTTAGCTCGCCAGCCAGTTGTACACTTCTAAGTGTTTAACTCGACATTGGTGCACTTGCAAGTGTTCAACAAGGATAGTGTTGCACTGGGCAGTTGAGCACTTGCAAGTGGAAACTGTTGAGTTGAACACTTACAAGTGTACAACTGGCGAGTTTGACACTTGCAATTCTACGACTGCCGAGATTCATACTTGCGCGTGCTAGGCTGGAAGTTGCACTCATACAAGTGTTGAGCAGTTGAACACTTGGTTTAACAGTGTAACCGGGGGTTATCCAGGCGGGTGACTTACGATGGGCTCCGCCTTGATGATGGGCGCGTGGGCGATGGCGACGGGGGCGTGCGCCAGGGCCAGGGCGGGCGCCGGGGCGTAAGCGAGACCGTGGGCGAGGCCCAGGGGGGCGTGGCCCACGGACACGTACGACGAGCCCAAGTCCACGGGCACGGCCCTCGCGGACGCGACCAGCGCAAGTCCACACAGCACCTGCGGCAGCACAGCCCGCCGCGCGGCAGGGCGGCACCCGTTATCGTCAGGTAGTGTTGCCAGAAAAGTAGACAAAAACCGCCCATCACACAGTCGTGTTGGGCGGTCGGTATCAACGCCTGCCTACCAGGCAACATCTTGATAGCTGTGCGGGCGGATGGCCTAGTAGGCAGGCGCTGATACCGACCGCTCAACACGGCTGTGTGTTGGGCGGCTTTTGCCTACTTTTCTGGCAACACTGGTAAAGTATTCGTAGCAGCCTCCATGTAGGCCGCTGCCACTCACCTGGAGGTACGCCATGTCTGAGTGATCCAAGTCCCCCGGGCCTCAGTAGCGCAGTGCCTCTCTGCCGGCCTGTCCTGTCCTGCCGGAGTGTCGTCTGGCCGCCGGGGCGCCTGCCCACCCGTTCTTATAGGCGTCGCGCCCGCGGCCACCACGGCGCCCTCCCCTCTCCCCCTCCCCTCCCCTGCGTTGTGCGGGGGACGACGACTGCAGACTCCAGCTGGACTCCACTGGACTGCAGTAATGACCAGTCCGACCAGAGATGTTTTGTGCGAGACTGCACTACTGAGTGGCCGCCCTGCGCCGCCCCGCCCCGCCCCGCCCCGCCCCGCCCCGCCCCGCCCCGCCCCGCCCCGCCCCGCCCCGCCCCGCCCCGCCCCGCCCCGCCCCGCCCCGGCGCGCCATGGCGCGCCGAACGTCACTCAGTGCGACATTCCGATTGCGCGGGTAGGCCGCGGGCATGGCAGGGCAGGGCAGGGTCGAGCCGCTGGCACGCCAGGTCCAGGTCGTTCTATTTCTTAATTATTATTTTGTACCTCCTTGTATGGCCGGGCCGGGCCGGGCCGCGCGCGACGCGACGCGCCTCCAGGGCCGCTCTTGCGGCGACAATTGATGTGATTAATACATTTTGCGGTTGCCCAACGGTAACTCGTGGCGCCGTCTCCGGAGAAGAAGAGGTAAAGGCAGTTAGGCGCAGCACTTATACTGAGATTCTCTCTTCAGGCCCCGGCCGCGGCCACCCCGGACACTTCACTTCACTTCACTTCACTTCACTTCACTTCACTTCACTTCACTTCACTTCACTTCACTTCACTTCACTTCACTTCACTTCACTTCACTTCACTTCACTTCACTTCACTTCACTTCACTTTAGACCTTAGGTCTCACAAGACCTGGGCCCCCGCCCCCACGGCTACGCGGTCAGCAGTAGTGATCCAGGTCCGGCTTGGCTTGGCACGGCGCGGGTTGGCCTATCGGCACTATCGGCTCGCGCATCACGAGCACGGAGACGAGCCTTTATTCCGAGGATCGCTCCCGGACTTCCGTCCTTGTCGCACTCATGGCGGATGGCGCACCCAGAAAACCGTGTTCTTGATTTTTCATGTCCTTGATTTATTCAAGTGCAATGCGCTTGTTTTAAGAACATGGGATTGTAGCAACCTCAGTTTGTTCTCAAACCAAGCGCATTGCATTTGAATGAATCAAGGACATGAAAAATCAAGAACATTGTGCTAATATCAAGAACATGCTTTTCTGGGTGCGGTGTCCCCATCGAGAGCGACAAAGACAGCGAGATTACGAGAGCAGTCCTCGGAATCAATCGGCTGGCTGGCTTCGCAGTGGGATGAGGCGGGGTGGGGCGGAGCGGGGCAGGGCGGGGGAGGCGGGGCGCGGCGGGGCGGGGCGGAGCGGGGGCGGCACGCGGCCCGCGTCGTCACCTGCTCCGCAGCGAGCACTGGCGAAAGTGGCCGTGCGGATCCTCATCAGGGAGAAGCTCCGCTGACCCCTCCGCGCGGTTTCGCATATCAACTGCGCCGCCCGCCGCCGCCCCTTGAGGTAGATCGAATTTCTATCGGCATTGGGCGGTGCTAGGTTCAAGGCGCTGCGGCCAGCTCGATATTGTTGCTATGGATAAGTCGGCAAAACGTTGGCTCCTGTGTGGAGAATTTGCCTAGTAGGCAGGCGAAAATACCCGTCTGCCTACTGAATTATTGGGATTTTTTCATGGATTTTTTGCCTACTTCCCTGGCAACACTGGGCCAGCCCAGCCACCTCTGTGAAACTTGTATCGTGATTTATGGGACACCCCCTTAACTCCGCGCCGCGCCGCCGGCCGCGGCGTGGGACTCCTCTAAAGGCACGCCGCGCGCTCCCGCACTACGCTCTCCTAAAGAAGCCATGTGACCGGCCGGGTCGGGCCGCGCCGGGCCGGCCGGGCCCGCGGGGCAGCAGGTGGCGACGCCGCCGAAGCTGTCGTGCCGACCAAGCCGACCAAGCCCTCTTTGTATCACAGATTTTTTTTTCGTGCCTGTGATTTTTTTTCTTGACACTGCACGTGTTGTTTGTATACAGGCTGGTAGAGCGCGGTTTGCCGCCGTTTCTTGGATCAAAGCAAACCTTTAGGTTAACTTGACGGTTTTTTTCTGGATGCACATTCTGAACGCTACGTCAAGACCAGACGGAGTTGCGCCACCGTTCAAATCTCGCGCCCGTGTCGGCCCGCCCAGCGCGTCGTAGCCTCGCGCCGGGGCCCGGCCGGCCCGCGCGATGACGTCACACGCGCCCATGCCCGGTGAGATCGATAGCCTCCCCTCTCTCCTCTCCTCTCCTCTCCTCCCCGGAGGGCTCTGCCCTTCCCTCCTGCAGCCAACCCTTCGGGACGGAGCCTGGGGCGGACGACCCGCCGTGGAGCTACCTGTGCTCCTAAAGAGCCCCAAGCTCCCTTCGGCCGGGCACGGCCCAGCGGGGCGGCATGCCTACGTGTTCCTGGGGTCACGACCCCTGCCGGCCGCGGGGGCGGCGGGGGCGGCGGGGGCGGCGAGGGTTGGCAGCGCCCCGCTGTTTACACCTCCGCTGCTCGCACGTGCCGCCCGGAGCCGCCCCCAGCCGCCCCCAGTCCCCGCGCGCCCCGCCGCCCGGCCGGGAGGCTGCTGCTGCTGTAGCCCTGGAGCCGCGCGTCTGCACAGCGTCTGCACAGCCGGGCCCATGGCGCCCGCCCCGGGGCCTCGAGGACGTCCCTCGCCGCTAAACGGAGACCAGGCAAGTTTTGTTTTGCGGCGGGGGCGGGGAAGTTGGGGAGGGGGACCAGTGTTGCCAGAAAAGTAGGAAATCAGTAGAGCCTAAACACAGTGGAATAAAGCGGTATGCATCTGTGCCTGCCTACTTGGCAACATGGGTGTTTCAGAGAAGATGCAGCTGAGGATTGGCCTATCCAAGGGGCTATGGCGCTTTACGGGCAGAGCGAGTAGGCAAACGCGCACGCACCTGCGTCTTCTCTGAAACACCCGGTACACGCACCTGTGCAAAGGTGTTGCCTAGTACACAGGCGCAGATGCAGCCCGCTATACTTCCCTGTAATTGGGCTATTTATTGTCTACTTTCCTGGCACCACTGAGGGGGACACGTGCGGGCCCGGGCTGCGGAGATGGGGGTGGGAGGAGGGGGGGGGGAGGATCGCCCGCGGCCACATGGTGGTGTAGTACTTTCGCCCAATCATGCTGTGATTAGATAAAGGGGATATTTGGTGGGTAATAAAAGTAGTTCAAATAGATTGCATTACGTGCCTTTCCGCCCCTTCCGTGGCGAACACCCCATCGCCTCGCACTCTGGCCCACCCGGCAACGCCCCGCTGATGGGTCCGTCCCTCCGCTGCAGTTCTAGGCCCCGTCACTGCCGCGGCCCGCACCCCTGTCTCCGTCATGGCCTCCCAGGACGCGGCCGCCTGCACCCCAGGCGGCGACGACGTGCCTGCGGCCGGCGTCAGCACCCTCTGCATCGTCAGCAAGGACGAGTTGGCCGCCGCCCAGACCCGGCTGGAGTCCGGGACCGCTGGCGGCGAGGTCGAGGCCGAGGCTGAGGAGAAGTCGCGGCGCTGGCCTCAGTTCCTCGCGGCTGCAACAGGTTCGCCTCCAGCGTACGGTGCGGTGGGCGCCCCGGTGCCGCATCCAAGGGGAAATAGGCTTTAGAGACATTGTACATCGGAACGCAGAGGTTCAGAACTTCCACCGAAGTTAACCGAAGTTCACAGCCGAAGTTCATTAAGTTCAGAGGTCAAAAGTCCATCGAAGTTCAACAAAGTTGCAGGTACCTGAACAAAGCTGAACAAGGCTGAACAAAAATCACCTAAGTTCAACCATGAGAGAAGGGCGCCCTTCTCTCATGGTTCAACAAAACGTACACTGATGTTAAAGCCTATTTTCCCCCTTGACCGCATCCAGTGATGCCAGATAAGTAGGCAAAAATTGCCCACGATACACCTCTGTGAAGCGGGCGGTATCAACGCCTGCCGTCCAGGCACACTCTTCCCACAGGAGAGTTTAGTTTGCCTAGTACGCAGGCGTTGATACCGCCCGCTTCGTCCAATAGTGTCGTGGACAATTTTTGCCTACTCATCTGGCAACACTGGCCGCATCTAACCGTGCGCCGTTATCATGCCGGGCGGGTGGCCGCGCTCTCCCTTTCAGCCTCGCTGGCGACGCTGGCCGGGGGCACGGCGCTGGCCTGGACCTCGCCCGCGCTGCCGCTCCTCATGAGGGCCGACTCCCCCCTGCCCCTGACGGAGGCCGAGGCCTCGTGGGTGTCGGCCGTGCTGCCGCTGGGCGCCGTGTTCGGCGCGCCGCCCGCCGGCTACCTGGCGCAGCGGCTGGGCCGCAAGGCCGCCGTCCTCGCGCTGTCCGCGCCCCTGCTCGTGTCCTGGGCGCTGGTGCTCGGCACGCGCGCCGCCCCCGCCCTGTACGCGGCGCGCCTGCTGGCCGGCCTCGCCCTCGGCGGCTCCTGCGTCGCCTGCCCCGTGTACGTGGCCGAGGTCGCCGAGGACGAGGTCCGCGGCGCGTGCGGCGCCCTGCTGCAGGTAGGGACCCTCTCCTCTCTGTCAGAGATGCGCACACACACACAGAAAACGTGATCCTTGAAACAAGGCTAGACGCGTTGACTTAAAGAAAAAAAAAATTACAAGGAAAAATTTGACCCAATTTCTAGGAATTTTCTTTGTGTCAAGGTTAAAAATGGTTGTTCTAGGGATATTTTATTCCTCAGTCTTAAAGATTATTCCTTATTTTAACGAATTTAACCTCATGTTAAGGAAAAAAGTTATATTTTATTAAGGAATATGTCCTTGATTCAAGGATCAGATTTTCTGGGTGCACTGGACCTCTACAGTAAACTTGGAGGTTTTCCACCCCATACGAGACTAGGGTACGGGGGTCCTGGCGGCTGCGGCCGGCGGCGTCCCCCTCTATTCTAGCCTCCAGCCGGGCGGGATTTTCAATCCCCAGTTTACTCCGAGCCAATCAGAAGGCCGTATTTCCGGCCAGCCCGCGCTGCGCATCTCTCACAGAGTGAGTCCCTGACTAGGTCATGGTGACCGGCGGCATGCTGTTCGCGTACGCGGTGGGCGCGGCCGGCAGCTACGTGCTGCTGGCGTCCGCCTGCGCCGCCGTCCCGGCGCTCTTCCTCGCGCTCTTCGCCTGGATGCCCGAGACGCCCGCCGCCCTGCTGGACGCCGGCGGGGAGGAGGCGGCCGCCCGCTCGCTGTGCTGGCTGCGCCGCTGGACGCCCGGCGCGCACGGCGCCGCCCTGGAGGCCGAGCTGGACAGGCTGCGGCGCGCGCAGGCGCTGGCCAAGGCGGCGGGCGCGGGCGCCGGCGAGCCGCTCGCCACCAGGATGCGGCGGCCCGCCGCGCTCAGGGCGCTCATCATCGCCGCGGGCCTCCTCGCGTAAGTTGGTCGCGCTGTGCTCGGAGAGAGGGGTCGCCGAGTAACTGTTGCACTGTTAAACCAGGTGTGCAACTGTTCAACACTTGTAAGTGTTGAACGCCCAGTCTAACACGTCCAAGTGCGCAACTTGACATGTCAAATGTTGGGATAATTGCCAAGCAGATTTCCCATCTCTCTATGAAAGGAGCGCTTTGGTATGCATGTTTAGGAAAATTCCTATAAATTGGGCAATTTGTCATGCATCACAGTGGACGCAAGTAGTTCAGAAGCTAATGCTTTGTAATATTCGTAAGTTTGACGATAAACTTTTCGGAAAAGCTTACTTTCTATAAGTAGTATAAAGGTGGGGAGTGAATCTACGGACTCAACAAATGTGGCCGGAAAGCCACCATGTGGTGGCACAGGGATGCCTGCTGCCCCCGGCCCAGCCGTACATCTGGGAACGCCCAGCCCGGGGTGCGGTCCGGCGAGGGCAGGTAGGATGACTCTCGGACGCCGGAGCGGTTCTCCCATCGCGTCTCAGTGGCGCAATGGTATACGTGATGGTATGTCAACTCAGAGGTCCGTGGTTCAACTCCCCATCCAGCAAGGTAAAACGAGTAAGTTTCTACTTAAGACATGAATCTAAAGGGGTGAGAGACAGGAGAAAGGTAAAGAGGCTTGTTGCTTCACGGTAAAAAAAATTGGAGTGAATTTTACCTACCCGGCGTGGCAACGCAGCAGAACAGGCAGTGGGCCGTAAAGTCACAAGCCCACGTGGTCTGTAAATTTCCGGCCCAAGCCCCTGTAAAGTTACCAGCCCAGTGGGCAGGGAAAGGTGTCACTACAAGCCCACACGGTAAATTCACTACGTGGGCTGGAAAGGAGCCTTTGCTGGCCATCGACCTGGCAATTCGCAGGTCCCGAGTGTGAGTAACACCTTCCCTGCCCACCGACTGCGATTTCCCAGCCCACAGACTGGTTTCCTGCGTTGCCATACCAATCGCAGGGAAATATTTGATTTGCTCCATCAAAATTGATAGCATCATTGGCGATTTCACGACACCCGTGTCTGTTCAGTTGGTTCAGTCCGTGCGTTACCGACCCATTACCGGGGCCGAATTCTCAGACCAACTCAACACATCAAAAATTAAAAGTGTGCTGACCGAGCAGTGCACAAGCGCCGCCTGGTCATACGTATATCTCCACTCCGGAGTCCGCCACCGCACACATATGAGGTGTTACTCGCCCTGACCAGACCGTTTGGCGGTTGCAAAGACGTAGCGCGCGCTAAGGTTTCCACGTGGCACCATCTGTCGTTCGTGGTCGACATCACGTTACTCATGTGAGTAGTGATTCGGTCCGAGCTTCTCCTACGGCCGTGAAGGTCCCCAGCAACCCCCTAACCGTGCCGGTTCCTCAGGAACACTCCGAAGATCAAAAACTGATGCAGTCCGAGCAGAGACCAAGCTCCCCCTGACCATGTGCATACTGCACACTGCAGAGTCGCGAGCGGGAACCCGCAACAGGCAAATGGAGTACATTTGGCTCCGGGACCTTCAATGCGCTAAGATTCAAACCTGCCTACGCGTTGTCTACCTGTCAGGCCCTGTCTACCTCGGAGTGTGGATATTTACAGTCGGTGGGCTGTGTGAGATGCCTTTGCCCGCCCACCGCGGGAAAACCCCCCCTACGCAGCGGGGAAATTTGCAGCCGATGGGCTGCGGAAGTTCGCTCTCCAGCCCACCACTTGTGAACTTACCTCTCAGGTGGGCAGGTGATGCAGACCTTCCCAGCCCACACGGTAAATTTACTACCAGGGCTTGAAATTTCCTGGCCACTGTTGACAGTAATTTTACAGGAGTGGGCATGTAATTGGGTCTTTCCCAGCCCAATGGGCTTGTAAAGGCTACTTTCCAGCCTAATCAGTAATTTTCCAAGCTGTGTGTTGCAAATTCCTGGCCCACTGGGAAGTAAAATCACTAATATTTTTTACAGTGTTCAACAAGCCAAATTCGAACAACGGAGACATGTAAAAATTTTTTTACAGTGTAGTTTTCAGACAAAGAACTGAATTGTAATTCATATTAAGTAGTCTGAAATTTTACTCTGAAAATTCATACCTCTTTTTCAGACTAAATATTAGTCTGAATTTTCAGATGAAAGTATGTAATTTTGCTTCCTACCAATTAGTCTGAATTTTCAGTAGATATTTTTTAACAGTGCAGCTGTGCAATTTTAAGTGTCAAACTTTCAGTTGTACACTTGTAAGTGTTCAACTCGGCAGTTGTGCACTTGCATCTGTTCAACAAGGGAAGTGTTGCACGGGACAGTTTAACACTTGCAAGTGCACAACCACCCACTTCAACACTTACAAACGTACAACTGGCGAGCTTAACACTTACAAGTGTAGAACTGGCGAGTTGCACACTTGCACGAGTCGGACTGAAAGTTGCACACTTACGAGTGTTGAACAGTTGCACACTTACTTTGACAGTGTGGACAGTGTGGGTGCCCAGCCCGGACAGCATTTGGGTAACTCAAGTTAGCCACCTACTCTGGTGGACACCCACTGGCCTGCTTTCCATGACACTCCTCTCAAGCCAAGTCATTCAGTAGCTCATTCTTGGGGTGGCAGTACCATTTGGTTGATCTTTAGGTCACTCTAGCCGTAGATGGCTTTGCACGTTTGGAGTATAGATGTATGGAATCCAGTGGGTGTCCAGGTCCGGTAAGTGGCTGGACTGAAGTCAGACAAGATCCTCTCGGTTCAGGCGAATTCGTGTGGCTGAGGCTGGGGCATCTTACATTTACAGTCGTGGTAAGTCAGCCCCTTCTAATGACCGTCTCGTTTGTCTCGCCGGGCCGGCCCAGCGCGCAGCAGCTGAGCGGCGTGTTCGTGGTCATCTTCTACGCCGAGTCCATCTTCCGCTCCGCGGGCAGCTCCCTGTCCCCGAGCGCGGCGGCGGTCTCGGTCGGCCTGGTCATGGTCGCCGCTTCGTCTGTGACCACGCTGGTGGTAGACCGAGTGGGTAAGCAGCGTAGCGGTAAGAGGGTAGAGTTCTGGCATTTACCCGAATATCACGTGTTTCTTTGAATGCGTAACAGTGTTGCGGGTTTGCCTACTCCATTCGCCCGTAAGGCGCCATGGCCCCTGCAGCGCTGGAGAGTATGCAATCCCGCAACACTGTTACGTATTCAAAGAAACACCCTAGAAGACAGATAGCAGTGTTAGTACTGCGGGTCTGCCTACTCTAGGGGTGATGGCGTCTTACGGCAAGAGCGGGTATGCAAGCCCGCCCATTGACGGCGCCCCCACAATGGACGGTACCGAGGTGGAGCGCCTGCGACACCCTGGATAGGCCAACCCGCCAGGCACCCATGTGGAGTTGGCGGCCTACCCGGAGAGCCCAAGCGCGGGGGGAAGCAGGAATGAAATTCCTGGTACCCAAAATTTCGTGCCGTTACCTCCCGATGAGTTCGTTGTAGGGGGCACCTTGATACGTGTTTTCTGTTGTTGCATGCCCGGGTAATCCGAGTACCCGCAAGCCGGGTAGGTACTGGTATACCCAGCGAAACCGCGCCTGAAAGTAGGGAATTTGACATACCGATTCCATCGGGTATCCGTGAGGGTCCTATTCTGTTAGCCTAAAATCCTAAGTTGCTAAAATCCTAAGTTCCTAAAAGCCTAAAATCCTTCTTGACTTCCAGTACAGGAACCGGAAGTCAAGAAGGATTTTAGCATTTTAGCAACTTTGGATTTTAGGCTTTTAGGACTTTAGCAGCTTAGGATTTTAGGCTAACTGGATAGGACCCGGGGTACCTCGGCGGCTACGCGGGTCACCTCGTCGACCCGGTTCCTCTCCGGTCTGTCCGGCGTACCCAAGGGGCGGCCAACTCATGTATTTCTGTGTACACTTGCCTTGTATTTCTTGTATTTCTAATGTATTTTTTGGTATTTTTCTCGTATGTTTGTTGAGGGTTTCTATGTATTTCAGTGTATTGTAGATTATTTCCTTGTATTATTAGTGTATTTCTAGAAATACAGTAGTATTTCTGTGTACACGTTTTTTTTTTTCGAGTTGGCTGCCCCTCGGGCGTACCCAAGGACCGGGTGTTATCAAGAGCCCTCCCTAGAGGCACACAGTGAGTGTCTCGAGGGAAGTCCCCCCTGATGTGGCGGGGCGGGGCGGCCCTTTTGCCACCAGGCCGCCGCGTCCTGCTCGTCGCATCCGCCGCCTTCATGGGTCTCTCCATGGCCACGCTGGCGGCCTTCCTCCAGCTCCAGGCGCACCCTGCCCTGGTGAACACGCAGCCCTTCGCCTGGCTACCGGTGCTCGCCATCATCACCCTCGTGGTGGCCTATTGCTTGGGGTTCGGCCCGCTGCCCTGGGTGGTGATGGCGGAGGTGCTGCCTAGTGACGTTAGAGGTAGGTATGGTAGCGTCTTTAGGATTTTTAATATTGTATTTTTTTAAATTTTTAGAACCCAATATTGTGAACACTTGCTGGTTTCAGGGCCTGCTGGTTCTGTGGCGTCAGCAGTGTGCTGGACACTCTCCTTTACCGTGACCAAATCGTTTCAGAGTCTTGTTGATCTTCTTGGAGTCGACTCTGCGTTTTGGATGTTTGCTGGTTGTTGCTGTGGGACAGTGGTTTTTGTCGTGTTTTTAGTGCCAGAGACAAAAGGGAAATCTCTTCAAGAAATCCAGATTGAACTGGCAAGGTAAGGCACTGGGAGTAATGTTATTTAGTACACTGATTTAATTTGTACTAAAATACATGAGGGTGTAATATGACTTGAAATAACAATACATTCATATGTAAGACTGTATTTAAAACATAGTCTTTGTAATAGGTCATATTATCATCTCATTAGAATTATGTATCCAAAATACCACAGACTGAATAAATAGTTCATAAATAAAGATGTGTATGTTGTTAATTTCTTTTTAAACTTAAATAAAATATTATCACAGATTTTGTTTACACAAACAAATAAATAAATAAATAAATAAATAACAGAAACGTTATTGATTTCCATAGTAAACATAAATTGCTAAAATATTGTCTAGTCAGCGTCTATTGCTTTTTCATCAGAATAAGAAAATATATATTTCATTAAAAAGCAATAGAGATAAAAATGTTTCATTTTCAGGGTGTGAAATACATTACAGTTAAAATTTTAAAAGGTAGACCCCTAAAAACTTTGTGTGACTATATCTAAATTGGTGTTACATCAATGCCTGGCACGGTAAAAACTTCAAGGACACTATCAACTATGGGTTTATAACTGGAAAATATTTCCATCTCCTCTTTACTTATCTGATCCAACTTGCACTGCCAAATAAAAAACAGAAATTAAGAAAAAGCAACTAAAAGGAAAATAATTATCAGTTAGGAACAATATAATGACAGCTCCATGTATGATTTACTAAATTTTTTTAGCACACTCACCCAATGTACTTTTAAATCCATCTTTGACAACAGTAAATCAGGAAGAAAATCAATGTGCGATTTTCCTAAATAGGTATCTGTCCTCCAACGGTTTTCAGAGTGTTCACAGTTGCGATTAACACAGGAGCAACAGTAAAAAGCGGGATATGCATTATCTGCTTTCATGGCTTTCACAAATGGTGCCCAAGAGCATGATGAAATAATCATAACACACACATCAGCTGCAAAGAGAAGGAACATTTAGAAGTTTTATGCTACCAACTCATACCATTAACCTGCCCCAGCCCGTCCTTCGATGTGTTTCTCACCAAGCGAATTGAAAGTGCTTTTGACCACCTCAATACCACATAAGGCTGCACGTATTTCAGCTTCAACTTTTACCTCTGTTAACCCTCGTTCAGATTGGAAAACAAATTCATTGTGTCTGCAAGAAGCGTAATATGTACATCAAATATTGAAGGAAAAAAGAAAAACTTACATAAATAAAATTTCACTTACAGAGAATCGGTGAGATACATCCCAGAGACAGCAGTAATTTTGGGTGAAGACTTATTGATTCTTTTGAACGCACAATACAGGTACATAAGAATTCTACCCTGATCATCACGCTGGTATTGTATCTCCTCTTTTATCGATGGTAATGGTGGAAGTCTGATCAAGGGCTTTAGATCTTCACTTAAAGCAGCCTGATTAGGAAGATCTCTTTGCTCGCCTCGGGCACCTATGTTCTCCATACAATTGTCAGAAGATTGATTTGTGACAGATTCTACATTAACTGAATCAAGGACAGAATTCAGCTTTTCCTGGCCTAACATTTCATCAGTTCTTGTGTCACAAGAAGTTAAATTATTGTAAGTTGTATCAGTGGCAAGGGAACTTTCAAAAGTTTCATTACAATCAAAGGATTCATGAACTTTAATTTCACCTGTGTCCTCAAGAACCAAATTATCAGAGTTAGCATTAATTTCAAGGTAAGAGTTGTCTGCCTCATTATTTTGAACCATTTCCTCCAGGGTATCTGTGCCATTTGGAAGCAGATCAGCCATTACATCAACTGGATTGGAATTTACTGTCAGGGGATTTTCTCTGGCGACAGTTCCCTCTTCAAGCACATCATGGCAAGGCTGATTCTCATTTACATTAAATGCTTTAGCCAACCCCTTCAAGAAATTTTCCAAATTATCAATACGATGTTCAAGGCTGTCACACTGATTTTTAATTTGGTCAGTGTCAGTTTGCAGTGCAAAATTTTGAACAGCTGTTGGCTCTGAAACATTTTGTACCCTTTGAAATTTCGCTTCAATGGTATCTAGTCTCTTTAAAAGTAAATTTGATTCCACTAGCTCACTCCCTTTGACATGGTTTGGAACCTTAGAGCCTGAGCTACTGCTAGAAGATACCTCGAGCCTTCCCTCTCTCTTCTTATGTTTCTTCGCTTTGTTCAAGGCATCTCTTGCTTTGATCTTTCTAGTATAAGCCTCCTCACCGGTAAGATCTATTGGGCATGTTTCACTGCCCTGCTTCGCCATAACCGATAAAATTTTAAAATTAAAATTTGGTGTGCTGCTAACAGACCCTGTTAACAGACAGCGGTACCTGCTTGTACACACAACGAACACAACCTTACTTTATCCTGATGATAAAGAGTAAACGCACGCGCGTTTTACATGGAAACTGTCATTCGGCCAGGATTGGATCAGTTTAGATTAGGGTCCAATAATGCCCTAATCGTGACTCAACTGTAAATATTCCGAAAGATTCCATAAAATGATGTCATTGCTTTTGTAAACACACAACACACGACGTCGTATCGTTTCACTCCGCCGCGCCGCCACCGCCACGCTTCCCGACACTAATATGAATCTGAATCGCGTTCGTTTATTGAACGTACTAATTTCTCATAAGGGCCATTCAAGAAACAAGCAGAAAAGGTGCCTAGCTACCGACTGCTTTTGGGAATAGATTCGCCTCTTACAGCACGATATGTTGCGATCTGTGTTAAACTGTAAGTATTTTTATTCTGCCATGGTACTATCTGATGATGATTTTACCCTTTAAGTACGGAATCAATGGCTGAGGACCTGGGAAACTAGTGAATGAGCACTCAGTTGGCGAGCTAATTCTGAGGTTATGTTTTCTATTGAATGTTTTTCTCAAAAGGTAAACCCTTCTTATTCTCCGATCTTTCAGCCTTTTTTAAAACAGGAGGGCTGATTCCCTCATGCGAAAATTTGGGAAAACATTGTCTGCCTGCGCCTCAATTTAGTAGATGTCTTAGTTCCATGGTGTCCCAGAATCGCTTTGTTCCTTCAAATATCTCACCAACACTCTGGAAGACACCTTCAAGGTATGTATTTCGAGGCTCCTTTCCCTGTGACTTAATTTAAAACCTATTGTTTATTTAATCTTTTTGCAGCCTAGGCACACCACAAGTTATTGTACCTCCAAGTCATTATTATCAACCATCTCGAACTGTTGTGAAGTGGACATTTGGATCACAAAAACGACAAACTGTTAGAGCTGTTATTGCTCGCTTTCGTAGACTTGATTGGTAAGATGCCATTGATTTATGAACTACAAATAAACCACTTGGGTTCCTGATGTTTAGAGAAGAATCAAGGAAGCTAGAAACTAAACCAGCCCTTTAATATAAGTGATTTCAAATTCTTAACTGCTTATCTTCAGAGCTGTCCTCCAGGAGCTCTTAAGTAACTTTTAAAATTTGGTTTCAATACATTTTGGCTTTGATACAATTTCCTCATATATTTCCTTTATGCAATGAGCCAAAACTGTCTGTTGTTTAATCATTATTAATTTTTTCCAGGGGTATTTGGATTCACCGTGTTGCTGGTTGCAAAAGAAAGCGATGGAGGAAAACCAACAAGAAACTGATGAAGGATGAGCGCCATGTATTTTGTAATGCCACCAGAAGCAAGATTCTGGATAAGATGGTATCTTTTTACTGGCGTAGTCCAAAGTATTGGGTAGATGACCCTTATGAACCATACCAGAAAAGAGAGGAATTTCCTTTCTCACGAAAAAAGCCACGACCTTTGCCTGTTGGGGTGTCTTTTGAGCAAAAATCATAATTTTGGGCAGATTAATTTATAGTTTGATTTCAGTGATAATTTGCAGTTATTTGGGTACTTGTTTCTTGATGTTTATTAAA
Organism: Frankliniella intonsa; assembly: GCA_033675135.1. Taxonomy (NCBI): domain Eukaryota; kingdom Metazoa; phylum Arthropoda; class Insecta; order Thysanoptera; family Thripidae; genus Frankliniella; species Frankliniella intonsa. Next base: position 304,166 of record CM066258.1, read on the forward strand.
AAATAACTATTACAAAACATGTTTTGGAAGTAATGACAATTTAATGACAACACTTCACCCCCACCCTCATCACCACCATCAACCACCAACCACCACTCCTCCGCCCCCTCTCTGCTTAGCTTGCCACAGCTTGCCGCCAAATGCAGCGGGACGGGCTGGTGTTGATTGTTGATTTTTCAGTGCAAGTGGTACGAATTCTAACCGTCACCCCTTAAATCAGTCCCACAAAGCCGTTTGTCAATGCCATAGTACTGTCTGGCGTGCATCGGAGGCCGATAGTGATCCTGTAATAAATCATTTCAACAACGCTCAATAGGACACGCAAAGGTAGTCTTTATCTTCATTCAAATCGGCTCATATGCTTATCAATCTTGAATATTTTGCAACAATATTGTATTATCGTTCCAGCGTAAAAAATAGTGGAGAGGTGTCCCTTTTCCCCGATCTGGAACACTTGCACACTATGGAGACGAAACCTTTTGTTCGACACGGTCGGTGCGTCTTGGAGGAAATCCATCCCAATAGGGCTCTTAACCCTAGAATCGTTCAAACGGTGAAAGTTGAGCCAGACAATTACAATGCAGGTCAGTTGAATCGGAAAAACGAGCGCGATGGTTTATTACCTATCCCCCAAATTAAGAAAGAACCTCGTTTGAACTGTGATGATACATTAAACCAAGACCAAAATATTAAGACGGAATTCTTAGAACAAGTAGAACACTCAGAAAGCCCGAAGAAATGTGATGTGAAAAACAAAAGATTTAAGATTGATCTATCTGAAGCATCAACGTCAAAGGAGAGTCATTCCCTTTGTTATGTAAAAAGTGAAGAATCTGGATCATTGAGCGAGCATGATGTGAAAAGTGAAGATTCTGATTCATTGTGTTTAGATGAACTGAAACATAAGCCAGTGCATTCTAGAATACCAATGAAGTCTTTGGGACGCCCTATTACAAGGAAAGATGTTTTACGGGAAGTTGAGGAATACTTTTATCTTGAGTCGAGGTATCTTCATTTTTCAGAAAATGGGGAGCAGTTTGCTTGCACATTGTGTCCTATTGGATATTCATCTCACGGTAAGATGATGTCCCATCTTTTGAGCGATAATCATATGAACACTCTGTGGATAAGTAAACAGACAAGTGTTTTATTAGTGGGAAAAATTCAGATACTGTCACATTTAGTAACATACATGAGAAGTGGCTGGTCCTCTGTCTTTGGCAAATACAACCCATTTTCACTTTTTAAGGCCTGCCAAAAGATGGAGAGTTTGTTGCACACATTGGTGAAAAAAGGATCTCCTTGCTGTCCCACTAAGCTCCAACATTCATGGTACTTATGTGACTGCATTATGGATACTGCAGCTGAAGACGGAAAGCTCCAAAGTTACACTCAAAGACAAAAAGTTAATTTCATAAAATCTGGTGTAACTCTTGGCCCAAACCATACAGTCAAATTGGAAGAAAAACTTCAAAATGTTTTAGCTCTGGATGTCAAAGTCATCACAAAGGTGGAAACTGATACTGTATAGGATTATTTTTCTTTGTAATCTTAATTGTAAATGTACTGTAATTTGAGCTGTGTCATAGTCTTATTTAAGTTTTATTTTATGTTTAAGGACAGTGTTGAAACTTCATTTATATGATCCTTATTTAATAGGTATCTTTTATTTTCTAGTAAATTCTCAGTCGAAGATGTACAAAAATGTTCAGTGACTTATGAGGCAGCTTTTGCGTTTATTCCTAAGGGCACTGTGATTATAATAATCCTCCTTAAGATTCTGTACCATGTACGTATTTCCTCAAGGCCCCTAATTTTACTTCTCATACTACTGAAATGAATTTATAAGAAGTAGAAAACATGAAAGAGCCTGGCCCTCTGATGGAACAGGGAGGGTCAGTGGATTTTCGTACCAATCATTTCATTGTATTGGTTTGGTGCTCTGATGGAACCAAACTTAGCCCAACCCCCCTTCCCCAACCCAACCGTGGGGCTTCCCTCGAAGCCTCCCCTACCCCTACCTTCCTCTCAGACTGGTGGTTTGTGTAAAAAACATGAGGAAAGAAGTGTAAAAAGATGACAAATATGAATTTAAATTGATTATCTACTTTTATTACTTAAGTGTAAAAAGATGACAAATATGAATTTAAATGGATTATCTACTTTTATTACTTCTTATTCTTTACCCAATGACATGACAAAAGCACAACTTTGGTGAAACTACAAACTTAATGGAAAATAATAAGAGTAAAAACTAAAACAGTCTTGTAGAAAATTAAAAAAGCTGAGATCTAACTAGTCCTTAGCAATAAATAAGTTTATGTAAATCACACAGGAATGAAACAAATGCTTCAGGCGCCGACAACCGTTGATTTGTTTTTGACGTTAGACTCCAGCTTGTCCTTAGCGGCGGCAACTGCCTCCTCCTCCTCCCCCTTGTCCGCGCCCCCGACCGCCTCATCAGCGGTATCCTGGATGGCCGGCCGGTCGGTGTGGGCGATGGTGACGTGCCTCACTTTCTCCTTGGGGGCGGGCAGAGCCTCCTTCCTGGGCGCAGACACCTGCAGGACGCCGTCAGGCGTGAGCTTGGAGGTGATGGTGTCGGGGTCCACGTCGGCGGGCAGCATGTAGCGGCGCGTGAACTGGCGCTGGACGTAGCCGTGCTCGTCGGCGCGCTCCTCGTGCTTGCCCTCCACAACGACGCAGCGCTCGTCCTTGAGGACCTGCACGGAGAGCTCCTCGGGGCGGAACTGCTGCACGTCCACGTTGATGAGCAGGCCGCCGTCCTTCTTGGCCACCTCCTTGGCCTCCTTCTTGTCCGCTCGCTGCAGGGCGCGGCGGTGCGGAGCAGACAGCTGCCGCCGCAGCAGATGGCGGCGGGGCCGCATGACCAGCTGGCGCTGCTCGGGGGCGTCCAGGTCCAGGAGGCGGAGCACGGGGCGGGCCGGGCGCAGGGCGTCGCGGTGCGCGACCAGGTCGTCGAGCAGGCCCAGGCCGAAGTCATCGCGCTCCCAGCGCGGCGAGGCCACGACAACGTGGCGCCGGTCGTCCAGGGCCGCCGTCAGGTCGTGGAGCTCGCCCAGGATGTACGGTAGCAGAGACATCTGGACAGAGAGAGCAAAGTACGGTAAGGCCTCTACACGGGCACAGGGTACGAGGCTTCGTTGGTGCTGGACTGAGTGCAGTCACCGGCATGAGATCTGTCAACTTGAGTCCTTACCTTGGCCGTAGATGGGACAAGTAAACCCAGAGATGAGGAAATAAGCCACGAATTTCGACTGGCGAAACGATGAAACGCTCAGAAATCAGCACGTGCAACCACTCCGAAAATAAACCACTTCGGTAATCACGATCTCTAAACTCGAGGAGGTCGCTGTAAACGCTCTCAGCTCTCAGTCGCAGGGAATGCCGGACATCAACTGACAGCCGGGAGCCGGCGCGGGTGGTTTTATTTGCCGGCGGTCCCCGCACAGGGGGCCGGACTACGGCGGCGGGGTGGGGGAAGGCCGATCCGAGCCGCGAACCCGCAACACCCGCCGCGAACTTTCTCGGCAGTGCTCGGCCGTTCGGAGAGCTTCGGGGGACGACTCGATAGCCCGAGAGGCTTCGGGTCGCTTCGGGAGCAGACGCGAGCCAGACGCGCGAACAGTCGAGAGGGGTGTAGTGACTACTGGGCGCTGCTAGTCGGTGGTGGGGAGGGTGCGGGGAAGGGCGGGGAGGGTCGCGAGCGGTCGCGAGAGGGTCGCTCTCCCCCACCAGGCGGGCGGCAGCCAATCGCGGCACCGTTCTAGTAGCTTCGGGAGCGCCCAGAAAGCGCGCGCCGGTTCGAAGGCGCCGCGCCGCTGCGCCGCCGCGGGCCGCGCCCCCCACCACCCTGGCGCCGGGCGTCCGCCGCGCTATAAAACCGTTTCGGCCGGCCGGCCCAGTCAGTTTTGCCAAAGCGATCTCAGCGTTCAGACGCAAGCGACCGAGTCGAGTCAAGCAACTTTCTCTCTCTGCGAGCAAGAGTTTGCATCAGTGCGAAGCCAAGTGCAGTTCAGTCCTAGTGTTTTATCCGAGTTCGGATCAGTGTTTGAATCAAGTATCAAGATGCCAGCCGTAGGAATCGACTTGGGCACCACCTACTCCTGTGTGGGTGTGTGGCAGCAGGGCAAGGTGGAGATCATCGCCAACGACCAGGGCAACCGCACCACCCCCAGCTATGTGGCCTTCACCGACACCGAGAGGCTCATCGGCGACGCGGCCAAGAACCAGGTCGCCATGAACCCTAAAGACACGGTGTTTGACGCCAAGCGGCTCATCGGGCGGCGCTACGACGACCCCAAGATCCAGGCGGACATGAAGCTCTGGCCCTTCAGCGTCATCAGCGACGGCGGCAAGCCCAAGATCCAGGTGACCTTCAAGGGCGAGCGCAAAGTGTTTGCTCCGGAAGAAATCAGCTCCATGGTGCTCACCAAGATGAAGGAGACAGCCGAGGCATACCTGGGCTCGACGGTCCGTGACGCGGTGGTCACTGTGCCCGCCTACTTCAACGACAGCCAGCGCCAGGCCACCAAGGACGCGGGCGTGATCGCGGGCCTCAACGTCATGAGGATCATCAACGAGCCCACGGCCGCGGCGCTGGCGTACGGCCTGGACAAGAACCTCAAGGGCGAGCGCAACGTCCTGATCTTCGACCTGGGCGGCGGCACCTTCGACGTGTCCGTCCTGTCTATCGACGAGGGCTCCCTTTTCGAAGTCAAGTCGACGGCCGGAGACACGCACCTGGGCGGTGAGGACTTCGACAGCCGCCTCGTCAACCACCTGGCGGAGGAGTTCAAGCGCAAGTACAAGAAGGACTTAACCAGTAACCCGCGAGCACTGCGACGCCTGCGCACCGCTGCGGAGCGCGCCAAGCGCACGCTGTCGTCCAGCACCGAGGCCAACATCGAGATCGACGCGCTGTTCGAGGGCATCGACTTCTACACCAAGGTGTCCAGGGCCCGCTTCGAAGAGTTGTGCGCCGACCTGTTCCGCGCCACGCTCACCCCGGTGGAGCGCGCCCTGCAGGACGCAAAGATGAGCAAGGGCGACATCCACGACGTGGTCCTGGTGGGCGGCTCCACGCGCATCCCCAAGGTCCAGAGCCTGCTGCAAAACTTCTTCTGCGGCAAGTCCCTCAACCTTTCCATCAACCCGGACGAGGCCGTGGCTTACGGCGCGGCCGTGCAGGCGGCCATCCTGTCGGGCGACCAGAGCGAGGCCATCCAGGACGTGCTGCTGGTGGACGTGGCCCCGCTGTCGCTCGGCATCGAGACGGCGGGCGGCGTCATGACCAAGATCATCGAGCGCAACAGCCGCATCCCCTGCAAGCAGACCCAGACCTTCTCGACGTACGCGGACAACCAGCCAGCCGTCACCATCCAGGTGTTCGAGGGCGAGCGCGCCATGACCAAGGACAACAACCGCTTGGGCACCTTCGACCTGACCGGCATCCCACCCGCGCCGCGAGGCGTCCCCAAGATCGAGGTCACATTCGACCTGGACGCCAACGGCATTCTCAACGTCACGGCCAAGGACACGAGCTCGGGCCGCTCCCAGAACATCACCATCAAGAACGACAAGGGCCGTCTGTCGGCCGACGAGATCCAACGCATGGTGGACGAGGCGGAGAGGTACAAGGCCGAGGACGACCAGCAGCGTGAGCGCGTCGCGGCTCGCAACCAGCTGGAGGGCTACGTGTTCAGCATCAAGCAGGCCCTGGACGAGGCCGGCGACAAGCTCCCGGAGCAGGACAAGACCAGGGCTCGCGAGGAGTGCGAGGCCACCCTGCGCTGGCTCGACAGCAACACCCTGGCCGACAAGGAGGAGTACGAGCACCGCCTCAAGGAGCTCCAGCAGAAGGTGCAGGAGGCCATGGTCCGTCTGCACCAGGGCAGCGCCGGCACCTCACAGCCTCAAGGACCCCAGGGCTGTGGCCAGCAGGCCGGCAGGCACAACGGCCCCACCGTGGAGGAGGTCGACTAGATCAGCCCAGGGCCATTGGGACGAGAGTTCACCTTTCCCATCCATCTGTGATAAGAGACTTTTGTGGGAAAGTTACTATTGGGTGAATGTGTTCTATACTTGTATGGCTGTGAGCATTGCCTTCATTCCAAAGATCTTTAAATGACCTTACATGTTGTTATAGACTGATAAATTATTGTTGCTTGTAAGTTTAGTTAGAAGTACTGTTCATAAGCTCATAAGGATTTAAGGGCTTAGTATTATTTGTGTCACAAATTTCATTTTGGAATTAATAAATTCAAATTAGTTAGCCTAAATATTGTTGCATGTGATACTTTCTCCTTCTCCCAAATACACATAGAACCAAAGGGCATTAAACACTGTTGAGACTCACATAAAACACCCACCAAATTCTTCAACTCAAAATTATTTTTCCAAGACTCACAAAGTGTTTGAGCTGAGTGAGGTTTAGTCTTCCACTACACACCTTAACAAGTAACACCTGAGCCTAAACAGGACACTTTCCACTGTCACACATACAAACTTAAAATTTGTTGTTGTAGGAATTTGAAACGATTGCGCATATTAATTCAATTCTATGAATAATGTGATTTTTAGTGCAGAGCATAGCTGCTTTTCATAGTAAAAGTTTTTGGGCAAACGCTTCATTTGTATAAATTACTCTTGGCTTGTTGTGACTTCATATGACAACTTAAATGTCCATTCTAAGTAAAGACTTCATGACACACCTTTGGTAAGAAAGTTAAATTTTTTTTTAACAATGTACAATTTTTTAAAAAATCTGATTTAGAAATGAGTTTTAAACTGAAATGTGAATACCTCACACTACCATTTCCCTTCAATTTGCTTGTGAATTTCAGCCCGATGTTTCAAATAATACTTTTTCTTTACAACTTCACTACACATTTGGCATGACTCTAAGCCCTGTTAAGAAAGTGATTTTTGGTGTATTTTAAACATTGGAAATCAATGCCACAGCACTTATATAGCAATGAACAAGAGTTCATTAAAATTTCCTCCTCTCTCATTAAATTTTGGGAACTCTTGGGAACTAGCATTGTGTTTTGCAATACCGAGTATAGCTATATTTGTAACAAAATATTTTTTGCCAAATGCTACATGTATTTAAAATATCCTTGACATGATTTACATAATCTTAATGCCTGCTTAAATTTCCTTAAGTAGCAAAGACTTCATCATATGCCAGTGGAAGAAAGCACATGGATAATAAACGCTGTACAAAACAAAACAAACAATTAAATTATATCTGATCTAGATATTGAGCCTAAAACTGAAAAATGAATACCTAACACTTCAATTACCCTTCAATTTGCTTGTTGCTAGTGAAGTTCATCCCTGTGCTCAAAAATATCTTCTTTCTGTACAACGTGACTGTCAATTTTGCTTAACAGTACACTCTGATGAGCATAGGACCTTTGGTGTTCTTCCAGTTTCCTGGCCTTTTAGAAATCAATGCCACAACACTTATGTTGCTTGCGAAATTCAGCCCTGTGTTTCCAAATATCTTCTTTCTTTACAGCTTTACGGCATATTTGGCATAGCACTAAACCCTGATGTGAAAGTGTTTTTTTGTGTATTTCTAGGCTGCTGGCCCTTTTGAAATCAATGCCACAACACTTATATTGCTTGTGAAATTCAGCACTGTGTTTCTGAATATCTTCTTTCTTTACAGCTTTATTGCATTTTCTGCATAGCACTAAATCCTGATGTGAAAGTGTTTTTTTGTGTATTTCTAGGCTGCTGGCCTTTTTGAAATCAATGCCACAACACTTATATTGCTTGTGAAATTCAGCACTGTGTTTCTGAATATCTTCTTTCTTTACAGCTTTATTGCATTTTCTGCATAGCACTAAATCCTGATGTTTAAGTCTATTTTGGTGTATTTCTAGTCTGCTGGCATATTTGAAATCAATGCCACAACACTTATATGGCGATGAGCAGGACTTCTTTAAAATTTTCTCCTCACTAATCAAACTTTGACAACGTTTCCTCTTCAACGATAGATGTTTGCTGTCTGTTGCATCTGATATGTTGTTATGTGGCACGTGCAAAATTGTTTTCTGGTGACAGGCATGAAAACCGATAAAATCAGACTAGTAACAAAGAACATGATACTTGGCAGGAAAATCGCATTAGGTTCGACGGATACTTACAGTTTCTAAGTAATGCCGACTTATTTCTTGGAGTTGAGAAATAAAGGGTATGAAGGACCCCATTACATTGAGTTATCCGTTTGATTTTGAGCAATTCTCGTACCTGTAATTTTTTGTTTAATAAATTATTTGATTACAGTCTTAAGTACATGAACAAGTCGTATCGACATGTCAACGAAAGTAAGCAGCAAAACGAATGCACTGAAGCTTGTTAGGACTGAAGTGCATGTGCATGCAGGAGACTGTTCTTCTTTTGGCGCCGAGATCACATATTAGATAGAATGTAAACAAGTATGAGAAATCACATGTTTTAGGCGTGTCAGGTGGGTAATTCGAACAACGCTTAAAGGGATAGCCTCAAGGAGGTCGCAATACAGTCAGCAATGCCAATATGAATGTGCTTCTTACGGAGGGAGATGCGCAGACGATTTGGAGCTAGACCAGTGGTACCCGACCGACCGTTTAGTCCATCGGCATACTCATCTTTGTGAGAGAAATTTGAAGAATTCAAGGCAGTTATGCGTGGCTGCAATTGTTTCATTGTATATTTTTGCGTAGAATGATCCATTTGAAGTTCAGTACCGCAGCTGTCAAGTGGCTCGGAAACAGTCTCTCCAATAAGAAACAGGTGTTCTTATCTTGTTTACCTAAACCACGTTTCTTTGCTGATTGTCAAGTTAAACTCAGGTCTTCTCTCTGTCTGAAGAATGATATAACCATTACTTGAATTGTAACCATTAATATAATTTTTTTTCTCTCAGGAAAATGACTGAAAGCGACGTGGTACTGGGGCTTCAGGAGGTTCGGGACAGAATTAAAACTGCTGTATTAAAAAGACCAGAGGTAAGAAAAGCGTTTGTCTGTAAGAGTATTTCAGCTTGTGTTCTGCTCCATTATTCTTGAAGTCATGAAAGGGCACTTACTATTTTAGGGTAGCAAAGGTATTGACCCTAGGCTGGTTGCCGTGAGCAAAACAAAACCCAAGCAGCTTATCATTGCAGCGTATGGAGCTGGGCAGAGGCACTTTGGAGAGAATTATGTGCAGGAGCTGGAAGAAAAAAGTCATGACCCTGAGGTGAGTTAATTGTAGCAGAGGTTGTTTTCTTTCAGATCTAGCATATTTTGCAGTAATTATTTTTCAGTTACTGGAAACTTGTCCCGATATCTGCTGGCATCTAATTGGTCATCTACAACGTAACAAAGTGAATAAAGTTGCTCAAATGCCAAATTTGTATATGGTGGAGACAGTGGATTCAGAGAAACTTGCTTCTGCCCTCAATACCTCATATGAAAAATTTAGAAAGAAACCAGATTTTCGTTTGAAAGTTATGATTCAAGTCAACACAAGTGGTGAAGAAGGTAGCAAATGAAAGAAAATATCATGTAATGTATTCATATTTCAAGGTGTAACCAAGATATCTCTTGGCGTAACTTGTACCTCAAATGTGACAGAAAAAAGTGGATGTTCTCCTGATGAGGCAGCCGGCCTTTACCTCTTTGTTCAAGAAAAATGCCCAGTTCTCGAAGCTGTTGGTCTCATGACTATTGGGCAATATGGATATGATATTTCCAACGGACCTAACCCAGATTTCTTGGTAAATTGATTAGCAATGTTTGATCCAAATCAAATTGCACACTGCACATATTTTCCCTGTGTGTAACTAATACTCATTCTTTTTCCTCAGGGTCTTGTGAAATGTAGAAAAGATGTGGCGTCCAAAATAGGTGTCGAGGAGCATAGTATAGAACTTTCAATGGGAATGTCCACAGACTATGAACATGCTGTAAGTTCCCCAGGTTTGAAACATTTCAGCTCTTTATTTAATTTTCAATCATTCTATACTATTTTCTGTATATCTGTTTGTTATCCAGATTGAATTGGGGAGCACAAATGTACGGGCTGGCACTTCAATATTTGGAGCAAGGGAGAAAAAGAAATAGGTATTTTTGTGTACTTATTACTTTTTGATCAAAGGGCTTCCATTGTTATTTAGTTAAGTTTGGTTCTGAAGTGAAAAAGAGTATTTGCGTAAATGTTTCCCTTAATCTCTTTCATTATTAGTGGTTTGCATTGGCTTCACTAGACAGAATTTTTAAGGGGTGGACTCTTGGGAGATGGAACAACTTTAGCTTTAGTTTCCTTGGAGAGAAATTGTACTTGAGATGATACAAGGTTTTTCTGTATCTATTAAACGAATCTCAGCCAAGTCATTGTCACTGTAACCTGAATATTGATCATTTACTTTCTACCTATGCATTAAATACTGTATTATCATTCTTCACCACGTACACATTTTATTTTTATTTCACATATATTTATCATACAATTGTGAGCTTCATCTGCTTCAGCTCAATTTACTTAACATCAGAGATGCTTCAGCTCAATTTACTTAACATCAGAGATAAAAGTAAATGGCATTCATCATTTTCTTATGCTATTTTTTTTTTCACATAGATAAACAAGAATAAAATTTGGCTTCTGAGGGGGAGAGGGAAAGGGAGGGATATTTAACATTTACAATTAATCATGCAATAAATCAAGGTGCGCATACATACAGGTACTCTTACACAGCCAATCACTCTTGCACTTTGTGATATTATTTCCCATTGATGCTCATTTGTGTTTTTACTTTTCTTCAAAAATTACCCGATTGTTTTTCTAAGTAACTGTCTACTTTAGGCACTGTGGGATACAAGTTCTCTCATGTAAAATTCATCTTCCATTTTTCTCACATGTGCAGATGTGAATAGGGCTGGGGTCAGGGATCACAGCTAATCGCAAAAACTAAAACACACGCTAAATATAAACATTATCTTTTCTTAAATTTGAGCACTCCGTACATGGGTGACGGCAGTGCCTTATGCTTTTGCTGTGATATGCTCAAAGATATTTCAAATGTAGTAAAAAATAATCATCTGTGTTAAGAATTTTGTTCTGTAGAACTCATAGTCTACATGACCAATTAATCCAAGTTACGGAAGATGGAAAGCTAGTTTTACTTTATGTCTGTTCTTATTTAAACATCAACCTGTAAAGACTCTAGTTTTCAGAAAACAAGGACAACTTCCTTTTGTAAAAATCTTAAATACATATATACATCAATTCTTAATTTACATGGTATCTAGAACACACCTAACATACATAGTAAAATTTCAAGTCAAAAATTTGTTTGATTTCAGAAATTGATTGCCTTATTGCATTGCACCCAACTCTCAACATATTTGGTGCATTTGTCATTCTTCTAACTTTCGAATAAGTCTTCTCGATTTTAAGTAGTGCTTTTCTCAGTTCCTATTACATAAAACACCTATTCTAAGCAGCAGCTTCAATAAGTTGAAAAAAAAAGAAAAAGTTCTACATCTACCTTTTTTCTTGGTAACGGGTATGAGTGCGGCGTTCTTGTGCGTTAAACTCATAGTTAAACACAGTTTCTGAATGGATACACAATGATGGTATATTATAGTCTAAGAGTTATGCTCATTTATAATTTTAAGTTTTAATAATTCTATCAGGTATACAGGTACAGGGTGGCTTTTCTGCATTATCAGTTTTATCATTAATTTCTGTTGTTCTTTTTTCTCTTTTGTCTGTTCGCCTATTTTTCTCTTGCTATCTGCTGTCTTGGTTACATTTATTAGCTTATTTATCCTTGTCTTCTCTTGATAAATTTGCCATTTTATACTGGAAAGAGTCTGAATGTAGGTACATTGTTTAATGCCGGGATTACAGAAACAATTGGACTTAATATTATTAAAAGTAGTACTGAAAAATCACACTTTGGCGATATGTAGTAATTATCAGCACAAATAATACATCAACTCATGAACCGAGAATTTTCCAATTTCGTTCTTGTTCTAATCTGCTCTGGGCTATCTGAGGTAAAGTGGTTTGTTTCAATTTCCAAGACAAGGATAGAAATTCATCACTTCCTGAATTGATTTGTATAAGTTAGAAACGCAAAAGAACCCTTTAAAATCTCTTCACAAATCGCTTCTTTCCTAAAAAAAGATTAACATTTCATCTCTCCTAAGAACAGGACCAATCATCCTCTCTTACACACAGCTTCAGAAATTTCTATTGAAAAACATATTTACATCCTAATCTACTTTCATTGACCACCTAATTATAACTATAAATCTAGACATGTTTCGATACATTCGTCCTTCCGTGATCTGAGCACGATTATATTTTAAGAATGCCCCGGATAAATACGCATCCTCAGTCTCGGGGACTTACTAAGACGGACTCGTAGAGCGTCTTTTGGCTACATGGCCTCCTCGCGGAGCGGATGGTCCTGGAGGCTGTACGGCGAGCGTCCGGGCGACGGCGATCTGCCGGACGACGGCGACGTGCCGAAGACGCCCGAGGACGTCGTGAGGCCGACGCCGAGGCTGGCGCCCGAGGCGGCCGACGCGCCGGACGGCGCGAGCGTCGGCGCCAGCTGGAACTCGGAGCTCACGTTGGAGTGGGTCCCGATGTCGTTGCGCGTGAAGCCGTCCAGGCCGCTCCGCGACCGGCCCAGCGACGCCCCGCACGCGCCGCTGCTGTCCGCGCCGTTCTGACCTGCGAGAGGGAGAACGGGAAGGCAAGACCTGTGAGAAACTTACTTTACGATTCTCGCCTTCAGGAGATCCCCGGTAGAACGGCAACGCCTGTAGGGCGCGAATTTGGCGCCCGCCCCAAGACCGCCCGAAACATTGCCCAAATTGCGCTGTTTGGGGTGCTTTTCGATCGTCTTTGGTCGAAAAAGCGCACTAAAAAGCGCTTTTTTGCGCTTTTTATTTGGCGACGTTTCGATGCGGTCCTAGAGCGCTTTTAAAATGTGGCAAATTTGCGTCCTACAGGCGTTGCCGTTGTTTGTTAGGCGGAATGTTCGTATGCTTACGAACTATTATGTTGGTAATACAAACAAATTCTTTGCGATTGTGAAGCAGCCAGACTCTTTGCAAAATTGCTTTGCATAGTTATAAACAGTGCTCTCTCGCTCTACTAGAGCGATAATTTGAAAATCTCACTCTGTATGAGTGGTGAAAGGGAACCTCGCTCTTTTTGAGTGAGGATATTCCTGACTATACTTCAGTGATGTTTTAGAATGTCGCTCACAAAAAGAAAGGGCTATCACTTAAGTGTAGCACGTATCAGATGAGACATTATCTGACTTTTGCATTTTTGCAGAAGGCTTAGGAGATGTGGGGTGGCAATCGCTGCGCGCTGTGGCGTGGCGTGAGTGCTGAAAGCTCTTGGCTGAGGGTTGCCGGGGCTGCCTTCCCATCCCGCCTCGCCCCGCCTCGCCCCGCCTTGCCCCGCCTCGCCCCGCCTCGGCCCACCCCGGCCCGACCCGGCCCGCCCGGCTCGGGCGACTTTCATTCACAACCGCCATTTTTCCTCACCGACTGTTCTGTACTGTTTCCCCCGGCCCGGCCCGTACCGCTTCGCTAATGCCCCTTCCCCATGGGCCCGGAGCCCAGCCGGCGGCGCGGCGTGACGTGCCGGTCACCGTTGCCCCAACCCGACACCTTCGAAACCTACCACGTCTGTGCACGCACCTTCTTTTTTTTGTCGCGTTATTTTTTTTTTATTATTATTTTTTTATTTTGCTGCTTTGCCCAATCGCTAATGGCTCCGTACCCTGCTGTCGCCAGGTGGTGGTGTCACCCTATAAGCGCCCCGCGGGCGGAGTTTTCTTTCGGGTGGGGACCACTACCTGACCGCCCGACGTTCGAGAGAGCACACACACGCACACGCACACGGTAAAAACGGTTCCTTGATGTGCAAGGACCATCGGAACGATTCAAGGACACTCTGCAAATCTAACTGTTGTACTACATGACAGTTTAAACAGCAAGACTGCGGAGTTTTGCAGTTTAAACTGCAAGACTCTAGTCTTGCAGTTTAAACTGTCATGTAAACTGTGAGAAATATTTGTAAGAGTTACGGGAAAATTTTCTATGAGAAATGTCGGAAAGTTACGATATCAAATTGTAAAATTACAAAACTTTAAGGACACTTGGTATCGACACTGGAAAAACAAAGGTGCTAAGCAACGCCTTTCCTGGGGGCACTAAAATCAAGTGCTAAGTTTAGTGCCTTTCCTGGGGCACTAAATCTTAGTGCCTTTGCAAAGGCACTAAATTTGTATGGAGTATACGCAGCTGGTCAGCTAAAGGTGCTAAGTCCTACCTTTAAAAGGCACTAGCAAAGTTTAGTGCCTTTCCTGGGGCACTAAATCTTAGTGCCTTTCCAAAGGCACTAAATTTTGTTAGTGCCTTTTAAAGGTAGGACTTAGCACCTTTGTTTTTCCAGTGGACTTGTGATTCTTAAACGGCGTGTACACACTATTTACTGCATGTATTCATTATTTACTGAATAACTGTAAGTATGCAGTAAATAATGAATACATGTACACACTTGGTTTTCTAGAGTTATGGGAAAAATAGGGTTTTAAGATGATAAAAGTTTCCTGCTGGCTGCGTGGTGGAAACCTAGACGTTGTTTTTAGCGAGAGCAGCTGCTTCGTCCGGACTACGGCTACGCTTCAGTCTGACTCGTGGTCTATCTCTCCCCTCCGCTATAGCAGCTATAGCTTGTCGGGTCCAAAGACCCGACCGGGTACGCACCCTACCCACCCGACCCGACGCAGCGACGGGTCGTGGGTCGGGTAAAACAGTGAACCTCGCGTCGGGCCCGCCGCCGCCGTATTACCCACCCAAATGCAAACTCTGCCCGCGGCGAAGCTGACGCGCCCGCCTGCTGAGTGCGGGATAGGCAAGCCCGCAAGCCTCCTGTGAGTTGCGGCCGGTTTTGCCTATCTCGCACTCGGCAGGCGCTCCGGAGTAAAAGGCCTTTTCCCGATGCATCCCCCTTCTCCCCAGTGTTGTTAGATAAGTAGGCAAAAGATAGTACGCATGCACCTGTGTGAGGCAGACAGGCATCTCCGCCTGCCTACTAGGCAAACTCTCCACACACGGTGAAAACTATGCCTGATTTTTGGAGGAAAAAGTGAAAACTTTAAGGAACTCCCACAAACACTGAAAATGAACGAATCCTGATTCTCGTTCCTATACGGGCGAGAATTTGAGGGTAATTTTATTACTCTCCTTACTCTATTTGAGAAAGAATTTTGTAATCTCGACCGAATAAAGTGAGAATTCTTGCTTAGATAAAGTGAGGCTAAGAAATCCTTACTCATATAAAATTATCTCGCTCAAGTAGAGTGAGGTTTAAAATTCTCACCCTAAATAAGTAAGGAAAAGGGTCTTTTCCCTTTTCAGGCGAGAATCTGGATTCAAGGATTTGTAGTGAATTTCAACATTTTTTTCAGGAGTCTCCCTCAAAATCTGAGGAGGTTCCCTCAAATTATGGAAGTTTTCACTTTTTCCTCAAAGAATCAGACATAGTTTTTACCGTGCACATTACAACACATTTTGCCTAGTAGGCAGGCGGAGATACCCATCTGCCTTACACACGTGTATTCTGGGAATTTTTGCCGACTTATCTGGCGACAGTGCACTGGAAAAACAAGTATGTGTCACACATTATCATGCACTCTCTGCGGAGAGAACGTCACTGTTATTCAATTCCTGTGACGTCACATTCGTTTAACTGTAAAAGCTGTCACATTCGTTATAATATGATGTCACATTTGTTGTAATGTGAATCGACAGGGCAAAGCGCCGTAAATTCGGCAGTCACATTCAAAGGAATGTGACACTTACAGCCAAACGAATGTGACAGTTTTTACAGTGAAAAGAATGTGACGTCACATGAATCGAATAACAGTGCGGTTTCTTGATGCACTCCTCCCCATGCAAAAGGATAGGGGCATCACACACAGAGAGTGCAGCAAGAAACGTGACGCATGTCACGTTAGTTTTTCCTCTGTGCCCCTCCCTTCCCTGCTGTCTCTCAGCTAGGCAGGCAGCTCCGGGAGCTGACAGTCACGCGGGGCTGACGGCACCTGACGGGGAGAGCTGACTGTCTTTCGGCCGGCGGCCAATGGGTCTCCACATGTCATGTCGGCGCGGATGGCCTCGCTGTCAGGTCGGCGCTCAGGGCGGACAATGGGGCCGTGTCGTCTGGTCTAGCCTCCGGGCAGAGCAGAGCAGAGCTGCCTGCCCGCACACCCGGCCCAGCTTCCCTCCAAGCGCACGCTCAGATCTAGAACGGACTTTTTCAACTGCACTGTTAAAAAAAATCATTGTAATTTTACAAATAATGTTGGCAATTTTTTTCACAATTCAATGTTTGTAAAATTACTAACTGAAGGGTTTGTAAAACTTTTTGCAAACGTGTTCTGAATATTGAGAATCTGTGATCTTAAAAATACAAATCCTTATGTTAATTTTATAATAATATTTTTTTTCCTGTTGCTGTTGGATGTGGACATCTATCTCTAGACGTTCCACTAGCCATTAACAGGACCGACAATTAATTTCAAATTTGCACTTTACCTTACCGGGAGTTGAACCCCGAACCTCTACATCGGGAATCGATGCCCTTGCCCACGCGGCCAAGGCGACTACCTGCGATCAACCGCGCTCTGACCCGGTCTCATTCTCCCTCGTCGTCCCAGGCTTGCAATTCGAAAATTGCGATCATCTCTCACATTTCCGATCTGGTGATCACAATTTTACAATCCCCCATTGCGAAATTACAAAACTACCTAAATTTCACATCACCGTTTGTAATTTTCAGATCCCAGTTTGTAATTTTCACAAAATAGTTATGAATTTTAATACCACATTGTAAAATTAGCAATGTTATGAAATTTCAAAACCACGTTTGCAATTTTGCAACCGATTTTAATCTGAAATTTCAAAACTTTTTTAACAGTGTGTCATGTCGCTCGTCCCTAACGCAAACCACGTATCGTTGCGCGACCCCAGTGAAACCACGTAACGCAATTTTTGTCCATTTTTTAAAAACTACACCATTCGATTCAGAATTCTTTGTACTATAAGAATTTGTAGTCCACAAAAAATGACAAAAAATTGCGTTACGTGGTTTCACTGGGGTCGCCCAACGATACGTGGTTTCACTGGGGTCACGCAGCCGTGCGTGGCTTCACTGGGGTCGCGCAAAGATACGTGGTTTGCGTTAGGGACGAGCGATGTAAAAGGACAATGAAATTTGTCCACAGATCATAAATTATTGTTAACAGACTAATTGGCAAGGGACTAAAACGTCAAGATCTAGAAATTTTAATGACAAAATGTATGGACAAAAATGTTTATTTTAGGGTAATACAGTTTTCTTCATTAAATATATAGAAAACTGTACTACCATAGAATAAAAATTTCTGTCCATTGAAACGACATTTTCCTATATAGCTCTGACTTTTTTCTGACTAGCCAATTAGCCCTATCAACAAAAAAGTACACTTTGCAAACGTTTTTCATTTTACACGTATGGATATACCATTTCATAGTGAAATAGTCCATTACAAGTCTGAGAGTGCGATGCCCCTTTCTCATACTCACTCTGTATGGGAATTTTTCGCAATTATCGCAAAGACCTGTTAATTTTTTTTTCACGAACTCTTCGTTACTTTTAAGATAGCAAATACGTTTTTAAAATGACAATTGTTTGTAATATTGTGTAAGAGATCGAGGGTCAAAGAAATTTGTCGTTCTGGAATTCTTAAAACTTATATATCAGATAACGAACGTTTTGTTTACCAAAACTGCGAGCAGTTATTCTTCTAATATGACTAACAGTGTTCGTCATTTTTAATAATAATACTGTTTGTAAAGAATTTTACCGTAAAATAACGAGATTCCTTAACAGTGCTGGCAACGACTAGAAAATAGGCAATTACGATAGAATCGAAATATAAAACAGAACACAACAAAAACTCCACGGGCTGCTGTTACGTACTCTGCACAATCAAACGCTACGTAATGTAAAGAACCCCTGACCGGCTCCTACCTATGTGTATCCAGCAGATGCTCGACACTAGATAAGCAGGGTGTGCTCTCTGCAAACTGCAGTAAAAAGTGTGAGACCTACAGTGTCCTACAGTTTTTAGTGTAGGACACCCTGTGTCGGACAGTTGTATGTGTAGGGCCCGATTTGTCAGACACAGGATTCCCTCGACATACAACTGTCGGGCACAGGGTGTACTACACTACTCTGGAAAACCAAGTGTGTGCATGTATTCATTATTTACTGCATACTTACAGGTATTAATTAATTAAAGTTTTGCGCTCGTTTAAGATTCACAAGTCAATGCCAAGTGTCCTTACAGTTTTGTAATTTTACAATTTGATATCGCAAATTTACGACATTTCTCATGGAAAATTTTCCCGGAACTCTCACAAACATTTCTCGCAGTGTGAGTTTGCACAGTAGGTAATTGTTGCAACGTGTTCTACATCAGCACTGAAAATGAACGAATCCTGATTCTCACTCCTATACGGGAGAGAATTTGAGGGTAATTTTATTACTCTGGAGGGTGGGAATTTTATTTCCTCTCTACACTGCCAACAAGTGTTCGACTGGCGAGTTTGACACTTCCAATTGCACAAATACCGAGTTGCACACTTGCACCTGTTATACTGGAAGTTACACATTTACAAGTGTTGAACAGTGTTGAACACTTGGTTTCACAGTGTGGGCGTACCTGTGCACAGCCCGGGCCGGTCGGGCCAGCCCTTGCGGCGCAGGCCCAGCTTGGCGCCGACGGCCGCGGCCGCGCCGGCCGCGCAGCGCCGCGAGCAGCAGCAGCAGCACGCCTGCAGCGTCTTCTTGAAGGCGGCGCGGAACTCGCGGTTGAAGTAGGCGTAGATGAGCGGGTTGAGTGCCGAGTTGAAGTAGCCGATCCAGAAGACGATGGCGACCACGATGGGCGGACACGTGCACACGTGCGCGCCGCACAGCGCCGTGATGATGTACCTGGAGGAGAAGGGGAAAGGTATTAATGCTATGGTGCACCATCCAAGCGCAGATCCAGGGGGAAGGGCAAAGGTTCAAGGCCCCTCCCTCTCCCCCACCCCCTCCCAAGGAGGAATTTGAGCACTGACTGTCAGGATGACGTCAAAATGGTCCCCTATTTTGACGTCTTCCATGACTCTTCTTGATGTCATCGTGACACTGCACTGTGAAAAATATTTGTAAAGGTTACAGGAAAATTTTCCTTGATAAATGATGTAAAATTACAACTTGGGATTGTAAAATTACAAGCACTTTGTATCGACTTATAATTTATTGACGAGCAAGAATGGGCGATCGTAAATTTACAACATATTTTGTAAATCGTGATTACAAAATTTGTTGTAAATTTACGAAGATATTTTTCACAGTGTGAATTGACTCAAAATGTCAAATCACGGTCCAAATGACATGAAGAAGAGTCATGGAAGACGTCAAAATAGAGGACCATTTTGACGTCATGCTGATAGTCAGTGCTCAAATTCCTCCTTGGGCTGGGGCACATCTGCCCTGCCGAAAACACTGTAAAATGTCTTTGTAAATTTCCGTCTTTTTTCGTAATTTGTGATTTACGAACGGTGTTGTATCTTTACGATCGAAATCGTAGATTTACGAAAGCCCGTTTGTGCTCGTTTAAGAGTCACAAGTCGAAACCAGGTGTCCTTGCAATTTTGTAATTTCACTATCTGAGATCGTAACTTTACGACATTTCTCATGGAAAATTTTCCCGTAACGCCTACAAACATTTCTCACAAATGGGAAAGGATGGGAGAGGAGAAAAGAGGGGAAAAGAGAGAGGGAAGGAAAAGGAAAAGGCGCAAGGGAAAAAGAAAATTATGCCATAAATGCCAAATTCCCCTAAAAGTATGGAGCTTGCGTCGCATCACATGGTGTGACGTAAATTTAGGTCGCATTACGTGGTGCGACCAAAAATGGTCACACCAATTGATACGTCACGTGTATTTTTCCAGTGTAGGCAACCCGCTTCATTTGCCCCTCCCTCCGGTTCGTGCTGGATCCGCCACTGGCACCATCAACGTGCATTTACAATTTATTTTGAGATCTTCTTTACAAAATATATTCAATATGTGTACCTATTATGTGGGACGTTATAGCCCGTTTCCGATGACGTGCGTCATTGCGGGGTTTACCGTGGTGGCCGTGAACTTCATGTTTGTTATGCAGTTTCTGTGAGACATAAAGCGAGCCCTATTAAACCGAACAACACTGTGAAAAAACAGCCTGTGGTACGCTACGGAAACCGTACTCCCTGAAAATACTGGTTTTCTCGATCAAGTACAGTTTTTTGCCGTATCTTGTTCCGTATCTTATAGGGCCTAGTAAAGGCGGAAGAGGGTACGGAAAGCCGTTACAGGCACCGTCGGGGTCCCCCCACCTCTCAAACAAGGCACACACGAGCATTTTGAGGACATTTAGCTGACTTGGTTACGGATCATGGATGGTCATGAAATTTTGGCCCCACGACCTGTCTGACAAATGCCTGTGGTAGATGTGACAACTTTTGCCTGGGGAGAAGGAACAAAATTCAACGGAAACTTGAAAATGGTAAAACAATTTGAGGGCATTTATTAAACGCATCACATTAAACGAGGATACGGTAGCCAAAATTCAATCATTTTGCGCGTCACATTTCAACACTTCAGCCTCAGTAGTGCCATTTCATTTTTCCTTTGCCCTTGCCCTTGCCCCTGCCCTTAAGCCATTGCCCTCGTGAGAGGTGCCCAGGCCCTGCCGCTGGAACCTTGGCCCTGCCGTCCAGACCCCCTCTTTATCCTTCTGCTCTGCTCTTGCTCCGAATCTCCTCATGCCGTTCTCCAGCGTGCCGTGTGAGACTGGGTGCGTCCACCCGGTCCTCTTGCTCGTGAAGCCGGGGTTATCGCCAGAGTTTCGGCTTGTCAGTCGTCTGACGACAGCGCGCAGCAGTGCAGCCTGAAATAATGGCACATTTACATAAAGGGCACCTGACGACCCTTGAACATGCCTCCCGGCCTGACTCGTGAGATTTTTTTAAATTTATTTTATATTTTAGAGCGTTTGCTCTTTTAGGACTGCATTCAGCACACGGTAAAAACTTCGTCTTGGTTTCCAAGCAGTTTTGGAAAAACTAAGCAGCTTGAAAACCAGGACGAAGTTTTTTCCGTGTGCTGAATGCAGTCCTAAAAGAGCAAACGTCTCTAAAATAAAATAAAATAAAATAAAATCTAACGAGTCAAAATGATCAGAATAAGAACAATGTCCACCGCCCGCCCGAGGAATCCACCACTTTGTTCAGGAGCGTACACACGATTACCGATTACCAGTGATTACCAACAGTCCTCAGAAAAATTTTGGAAAGAAACTTTGATGATGCCATTTCTTGCATATTTTCATGGGGGAACACCCAAAACAGCGTGAAAAACAACGAAGAGATGATTTTTTTTGGGATATGATTACCAGTGATTTGGGAACAAAGTGTACATATGTTCATTAGCAAGTGGTGGGACCCCATGCGTTCGCCATACTAATGGCTGCTTACCACTGCACAAGAGACAGAGCTAGTAACACCACCAGAAGAAGCTTCATAATGAAGGCCGGGTATGCCTTGGAGAGCAAACCATATTTATACAGTATTAGCGGCCGTGACATTAGTTGAGTATTATAGATCTTTGATTCTACGTGTGACAACAAAAACGCTGAGTGACCGCTTCACAACTCGAAAACAATATTATGTTTGTCACATCACTGTACACTCTGAAATGTGAGAGTGGCTACAGTGATGTGACAAAACACGGGTCAGGAGGCATGTTCAAGAAGGTCGTCAGGTGCCCGCTTTATGTAAATGTGCCATTGGCTCAGGCTGCGTTATGCGCGCCGTCGTCAGAACGACGACAAGCCGAAAATATCATGGCGATAACCCCCCAGCTTTACGAGCAAGAGGACCGGGTGGACACACCAGTTCCACGGCACGCTGGAGAACAGCAAGGAGATCTGGAGCAAGAGCAAGCAGGATAAAGGGGGTCTGGACGGCAGGACCAAGGTTCCAGCAGCGGCTTAGGGCCTGGGCACCTCTCATTTATTATTTTATATTTTAGAGCGTTTGCTCTTTTAGGACTGGATTCAGCACACGGTAAAAACTTCGTCTTGGTTTCCAAGCAGTTTTGGAAAAACTAAGCAGCTTGAAAACCAGGACGAAGGTTTTTCCGTAATGGCAATAAATCTAAAACAGCAAACGTCTCTAAAATAAAATAAAATAAAATAAAATCTAACGAGTCAAAATGATCAGAATAAGAACAATGTCCACCGCCCACTTGAGAATCCACCGCTGTTCAGGGCGTACACGTTACCGATTACCAGTGATTACCAACAGTCCTCAGAAAAATTTTGGAAAGAAACTTTGATGATGCCATTTCTTGCATATTTTCATGGGGGAACACCCAAAACAGCGTGAAAAACAACGAAGAGATGATTTTTTGGGATATGATTACCAGTGATTTGGGAACAAAGTGTACATATGTCTACCAGAGTGGTGGACCCCATGCGTTCGCCACTAATGTGCTTACCACCACAAGAGACAGAGCTAGTAACACCACCAGAAGGAGCTTCATAATGGAGGCCGGGTATGCCTTGCTACGGAGAGCAAACCATATTTATACAGTATTAGCGGCCGTGACATTCGTTAATTATAGATCGCACGATTCTACGTGACAACAAAAACGTGAGTGACCGCTCACAACTCGAAAACAATATTATGTTTTGTCACATCACTGTACACTCTAAATGTAGAGTGTACAGTGATGTGACAAAACATAATATTGTTTTCGAGTTATGAGCGGTCACTCTCGTTTTATTTGTTGTCACGTAGAATCGTGCGGTCTATAATAATTAACGAATGTCACGGCCGCTTATACTGTATAAATATGGTTTGCTCTCCGTAGCAAGGCATACCCGGCCTCCATTATGAAGCTCCTTCTGGTGGTGTTACTAGCTCTGTCTCTTGTGGTGGTAAGCACATTAGTGGCGAACGCATGGGGTCCACCACTCTGGTAGACATATGTACACTTTGTTCCCAAATCACTGGTAATCATATCCCAAAAAATCATCTCTTGGTTGTTTTTCACGCTGTTTTCGGTCCCCCCCCCCCTGAAAATATGCAAGAAATGCCATAATCAAAGTGTCTTTCCAAAATTTTTCTGAGGACTGTTGGTAATCACTATGATAATCGGTAATCGTGTGTACGCTCCTGAACAACGAGATGGATTCCTCGGGCGGGCGGCGGACATTGTTCTTTTTAGAGACGTTTGTTTTTTTAGGACTGCATTCAGCACACGAAAAAAAACTTCGTCCTGGTTTTCAAGCTGCTTAGTTTTTCCAAAACTGCTTGGAAACCAAGACGAAGTTTTTACCGTGTGCTGAATGCAGTCCTAAAAGAGCAAAGGCTCTAAAATATAAAATAAATTTAAAAAATTCTCACGAGTCAGGCCGGGAGGCATGTTCAAGGGTCGTCAGGTGCCCTTTATGTAAATGTGCCATTATTTCAGGCTGCACTATGCGCGCCGTCGTCAGACGACGACAAGCCGAAAAATCCTGGCGATAACCCCGGCTTCACGAGCAAGAGGACCGGGTGGACGCACCAGTTCCACGGCACGCTGGAGAACGGCAAGGAGATCTGGAGCAAGAGCAAGCAGGATAAAGGGGGGTCTGGACGGCAGGGCCAAGGTTCCAGCGGCAAGGGCCTGGGCACCTCTCACGAGGGCAATGGCAAGGGCAAGGGCAAGGGCAAAGGAAAATGAAGGCACTACTGAGGCTGAGTGTTGAAATGTGACGCGCAAAATGATTGAATTTTGTTCGGCCCATCCTCGTTTAATGTGATGCGTTTAATAAATGCCCTCAAATTGTTTTACCATTTTCAAGTTTCCGTTGAATTTTGTTCCTTCGCCCCAGACAAAAGTTTTCACATTTCCCACAGGTTTGTGGAGGCCAAAATTTCCATGACCATCCCATGAATTCCATGGCAAATTCCATGAGAGAGCTCGTGGTCTGCTATTCTCTCCATGGAAACGCCTCTTCCCCTCATGGTGCAGCTCGCGCTCACCATGGGGGTACTTTTCTTCCCATGGGATCGCCACTTACCCCATGGCGAAGCTCCCTCCTCCCCATGGAAGCGGCCCCTCCACGGAAAAAAATACCTAAGCCACTGTAGCTTATATGTTTGCTGATAGCGTGACAAGCAACTTTTTGGCTACCGTAGCAAAAACTTTGTTAACGTAGGCAAATATTAGCTACGACAACTAATGCTTGGCTCGGGTAGATTGCATCATAGCTTGGGTAGATCACATCACATTAACTGAGTCAAACATTGCACATGCTCCAGAAGATGTCGCATTAGTTCTCACAGCAACCATGTGGCTATGACAGCAGACGTTCAGCTCTAGCAGCTAAAAATGCTGCTTGTCACGCTATCAGCAAACATATTTGCTAAGGCAGCTGACATTTTGTTGAGTCAACTTATTTTTTTTTTCCGTGTCCCGCGTTGCTTCAAATCCTGCAAGGCTTATGCACAACAAAGTGCATGAGGGTTTAGTGTGTACCACCACGTGTCGTATTTCCACGTGGCGTAAACTTTTTCTTGGTTGTAAAGAGGCGTCACGTTTCTCTCCAAGCGTGGCCGCAGTGGCCGCGTTTAGCAGGAAGTGTTCGTCGTTCGTTCACGACTCCCGTGCCTTCTGTGCTATAATCGATACTTCACTGGTAAAACAAATGTGCAGTTCTGCACACTTACGTGTCGAGTTGATGACTTTTGCACACTATCTGGTGTAGAGACATAACTAGACATCACGTAATGTCTAGTTACTAAACGTTTCGTAATGTTCACACTTGCACACTTGGACACATACCGTCGGCATATGGTTACAATGGGATACTTCGAGAAACTGCACACCACATGGTGTGCAGTTGACTAAACGTTTCCATAAGTGTAGAGCGAGTGCACACCAGTTGACGATTGGATCAGCTCGACACCAACAAGCGTTTAATTTTTACACATTGAAAACTGAACACCAATTGATGTGCAGCTAAACATTTGTTTTCCCAGTGTTGGGCGAGCTCGCCAGTTCCGTCCCGTAGCAATCGGTAATATTTTATTCGACTGCACTGTTAAACCAAGTTTTCCACTGTTCAACACTTGTATGTGTGCAACTTCCAGACTAGCACGTGCAAGTGCGCAGTCGGCAGTTGTGCAATTGAAAGTGTCAAACTCGCCAGTTGTACACTTGTAAGTGTTCAACTCAATAGTTGTGCACTTGCAAGTGTTCAACAAGGATAGTGTTGCTCGGGGCAGTTGAGCACTTGCAAGTGCACAACTATTGAGTTGAACACTTACAAAAGTACAACTGGCGAGTTTGACACTTTCAATCTCGCTTTCAATTGTACAACTGCCGAGTTGCACACTTGCAAGGCTGGAAGTTGCACACATACAAGTGTTGAGCAGTTGAACACTTGGTTTAACAGTGTGCAGCTCCCGCGCAGAGTGGGGTGAGCAGCGCTGCAACGTGCGCGCACACTCTCTTTCACTCGAAGTGCATAAATTGTGTATAAATTTATACCCGCACAATGCTTTGAGCGCGTAAGCGCTAAGAGTGAAACAAAGACGCCTCTATAAGAAATTCACGCATGTAAACTCGACACGCCTTGCGCCGAGGAGGCAGTAAACATGAGGCCGAGCGATCAGAAATGCAGACTCGGCCGGAGTTACATGATCCGCGCCCCTGTAAGGTAGGCTACCCCGCAAACCCGCAACCAGGGGGATGTGCTCCGAAAACCGTGCAGCCGCCCTTCACCGTGCCAAGCGCGGATCCAGGGGGAGGGGGGGGTCAAAGGTGCAATTGCCCCCCCCCCCCCCCCCACACACACACACACCCACCCCCACCCTCACAACCATGGCACCTAGATAGCAGCTTGAAAGGTACCGAAAAGGCCATACTTTGCCCCTGTCAGTAGGCAAAAAGTGCTACTTTGCCCACAGACAGCCTCTGGATCCGCCACTGGACCGTGCTGGTTGAACAAACTCACAGAATGGACGGTTTGTAAGATAGCACACGGTAGACGTCTAGCGGTGACCATTATGCCGAAGTATTTGTCTTTGGCTCTATCGAGAAAACCAGTTTATTCAAGGAGTACGATCTCCGTATCAGGCTCCGTACCACAGGCTGTTTATTTACAGTGTTGTTCGGTTCAATAGGGCTCGCTCTATGTGTACCGTGTGCTTTTCTATATCTTACAAACCGTCTATTCTGTGAGTTTGTTCAACCAGCGCGGTCTTACTGTACACACTAAATGTTTATGTACTTTTTAGTACATAGCTTATGCACTGAATGACACATACCAAAAGTTTGCACAAATTTGTCGATATCAATGCACATACTGCACATAATAATGCACAAATTTTGTACAGAAATCTGGTAGTACAAATATATGTGCATTATTATGTACAAATTTGTACATAATAATAATTATGCATGTGCCATTCAGTCCTTTATTATGTACGAAAAAAGTACATTAAAATTTAGTGTGTAAGTCCCTGCTTTTTCTCCTCTTCCGCCGCGGTGAAGGGCGGCTGCACGGTTCTGCCAGCCTGGCACTCTCTCTCCCCCCCCCCCACACACACACTCACTCACACACACTCACACTCACACTCACACACACTTTCACCCCCCCCCCCTCCCCCTGTCTTCCTGTGTGACTCCGTCCCGTTTCCCGCCACGCCCTGTCCGCCTCGCAGTCTTAAATTGATGTTGTACAGGACAGGTGGTAGCGTAGCGTCCGTGTGGTCCCCCGTCCGTCCGCCCACTGAGCTAGGCGGGGCGGGGCGGGGCACGGCGGGGCGTGGCGGGGTGGGGCGGGGTGGGGCGGGGCGGGCCCGGCTGGCTGGGGCGTGGGCGGCTGTACACCGCATCGTGCACGACGGCCCCCTAGAGAAACCCAACAATAAAGGAGACGGTGGCGTGGCGAGAGCCTGCCGTCAGCGGCGTGACCACGTGACCAGTCCAGCTGCCCCGCCCCGCCCCGCCCCGCCCCACCCCCTCCCCGGACGTGGACACGAGCCGCGCCGACTTTTCACTTTTGCCACTAAAATGGAACGACCTGCTACAGGCGCGGTTTTAAGTCCGACTGACGGGAGGGGCGATGTGCTGTGGGTTGCCTACATACAGGGGTTTTGCAATTCATTTTGCCTACCTTTCAGGCGGTTTTCAGACCTGACGGGGGGGCGATCGCCCCATCGCCCCCCCCGTAAAACCGCGCCTGACCTGCTAGCGGCACATCTCACTTTACTTGCTTGACCGAGGGACCGGGAATCATTTAATTGAAACCCAACCCAAAACTCAAACTCTACAAAGCTTACGGTGAATCTCACCGTACAGTACGCTTACGATACCGAGGGGGCCACAACTCCTGAAATCATGTGTTCACACGTGTCGCAATCCATCCGCAATCCTTGCAATCTACCGAAATCCTGTGCATCATAAACCATTAAAATCCTCCGCAATCTGCCACAATCTCGCGGAATCCGGTACAATCTCCCGCAATTATTGCCCTGAAATCCTCTGCAATCTTCTGCAATCCCCCGTAATCTCAGCGAAATCGTTATCGTAATCTTGCAATCGTCCAATGATTTTCGTCGCAATCTCAGTGAAATCCTGCCTTCTTTGCAATCATGTGTTCAACTAAAAGGGGACGTCCTCGTACGGCACTCTGAAAAATTGTCGTAGCAGGTTTACGGGAAAATTTTCACGAAGTGCAGTTGTAAAATTACAATTGCCAATCGATAAATAACAAGCACAAAATATTGGCTTGGAACTCATTCAAAAGCATAAAAAGTCCGTCGTAAGCGTAAAAAAATGACTTTGTTGTGGTGATCAACTCTATTCGATGAGCATCATTTGATAACTGGTTTCGAAAATGCGATACCGACAGCCAGCTAGTTGTGACGATCGGACACTTGCACGATGAGAATAAACCACAGCTCATTTCTCATCCTGCCAATGTTCAGTCGTGACAAACTAACTTCTGGTTTTTGGTATCGGATTTTCGATACTAGCTACTGAATTTCTCCCATCGAACAGAGTCGATCATCATACCAAAGTCATTTTTGCCGTGTGGTTACACAGTGGTGGAACACTCATGCAGCACTGTATAGCTTATGGTAAATTTTCACCGTAAGCTACGGTGAATGTCATTGTTATGTATTGTCATGATTATGCACTTTTTTGTGCGTAGTTACGTAAAACTATCAGCATGCTGATAGTTTTACATGCACTGTGAAAAATATTTCCGTACATGTACGATATTTTTTGTAATTTACCATTTACAGAATGAGTCGTTCATGTCCAACCTCCCACTATTGATAGTCATTCGATTCCAAGTCGATACGCAGTGCTTGTACATTTACAATCTAGAATTGTCATTGTACGACATCTTCCATGGAAAATTTTACCGTACCCTGTACGACATTTTCTTACAGTGTGGCTACGCACTGTTTTTCAAAAGGCAATGAAAATAAGACCTTTTGTGGCAATGCCAGGCTTTGGCGATAAGCCATTTTCATTGCCTCTCCAGCGGCAATGAGTCGATTCATTGCCTCTCTAGCGGCAATAAGTCGGTTTTAATTGCCAACCCAATGGCAATGTTTACTTGCCGTTTCTAGCGATGAACCGTTATTGACGCCCAAATATTTGGCGATACTTTCATTCCAAACACATGGCAATGAATGAAACATTGCCGAAATTTGGCAATGAAAGTTTATTGCCAAACAGGCGGCAATGAGAGTCATTGCCAAATATTTTGGCGATATGTCATGACCTTTTTCTCATTCATCGCCATTAAAAGGCAATGGACATTGCCACTTGGTCGGCAATGAACCGGATCATTGCCGCTGGAGAGGCAATGAACCGACTCATTGCCGTTGGAAAGGCAATGAAAATGGCTTATCGCCAAAACGCAGTTCATCGCCAAAATTGCGCTTCATTGCCACAAAAGGAAATGGTCATTGCCGGTAAACGGCAATGACCATTGAATCATTGCCGAAAAATGGCAATGGTCATTGCCTTTTGAAAAACAGTGCGTACACAAAAGTACATAACCCGGGAGTGTGTAGCTTACTGTGAATTTTACTGTGTGTACAGTGAAATTCACCGTAAGCTTTTATTAGTGCAACAAATTAAAAACGGCCGAGCCGTTAGGAGGGGTTGTGGGCTGGGGTGGGCCGAACGTGGTCTTGTTCCTGCAGCTAACCGATGTGGTTCGGGCAGAGGGTGGGGCCGCCCCGCCCCACCTCACCCCACCTCACCTCACCCCACCTCACCTCACCCCGCCCAACCCCGCCCCGCCCGTGGGCCTGGGGAGGGTAGCAAACCGCGCACGTCGCGGTGGACCGCAGGGACTGAGTCCCTTCTCGCAGTATGCCCCTCTCCCTTTCTCTTCTTCCCGTCCGCTCCCACCCCCCTCTCTCTCTCTCTCTGTCTCTTCTCTCTCTCTCTCTGTCTCTCTCTGAAAGGCGAGCTGAAATTCTCATCCGTGTCACACAGGCAGGGGCACGCGCGATCAGCCGAAAGGAGCCGAAGGCGTGCAGTATGGCTTGCGGGGCGGGGCGTGGCGGGCGCGGGCGGGGCGGGGCGCTTCGTAGAGTGGTATTTCGGCCTCGTTGGTCCACGGTGCCGAAGCCGGCCCTGAGCGGGACGGGCCGGGCCGGGGTGAGGCGGGCCGGAATAGTGGGGCTGGTGGAGGTCCACTACGCCATGGTCCGATAATGAAATTCCCTTCCGACTCTGTTTTAATAGCGCAAATTGGTGCAGGTCTGCCTGACCTGGCCGTGCCCGGCGGTGTGAGCTGTACCGGGTGTTTCAGAGAACACGTAACAGCATTGGGGTTTGCCTACCCAATCCGGCCGTCAGGCGCCCGCGTGGCCCCTTGGGTAGGCAGACCCGCAATACTAATACTGTTGTTCTCTGAAAACAATGCTGCCAGAAAAGTCGGGCAGAAAATCGCAGAAGACCACCTGCACGCAGCGGGCTGCATCGACGCCTGCCTACTAGGCAGCGATCCAACACACGTGCGCAGATATTGCCTAGTAGGCAGGGTGAGATACGCGCCCGTTGCACGGCGGTTTTTGCCTACCTTTCTAGCAACACTGTCTGAAAAGACCAGTAAGTGATGACTGCGAAAGGCAGGCGGCTGGCATGTGCACTCTCATTTGCTTACGCATGTGCTATCCGTAATGACGGATTGCTTCGAGGGGGCCACCACTCTGTTGACGGACGTACACAGGATTACAAGATTACATGGATTACACATGATTACGTACCTGATTTTAGGTGTTTAATCGTTAAATTTTATAGTATTTTTAAATTTTTTTCTACTTGGACGAGGGATTACAGTGGGATTACACGTGGATTACAGGCTAACGTGTACACAGGATTACAGGAGTGGTGGCCCCCTCGGATTGCTTAAAATCCTGCATATATATGCACAATAAAATGCATAAGGATTTAGTGTGCAAGGATCATATTTACACAGGAAAAACTAATGTGACATGCATCACGTTTCTTGGTGTGATATGTCCATGTTTTAAGTCTACAATATCTTCTATCGTAGGGACCGTATTCAAATTCCGAGGTCACCATCATTTCCACCGAAAAATTCCCATTCAAATGAGCATATTTATGATACACGATGGGTAGGAAGTCCGGCGCAGCCACGCAATCGCCTGAGTCCCCATTTAAGATGACCACCTGATCCCTGCGGCTCCACTACGATGGGGGGAGGGGGCAAGTCTCTTGTTCTTGTTCCCCATACCCTCTCCCCGCCGTTCCCTTCACGCCCTGACCCGCATTGTCTTCCCATGGACCTCCCCTCTCCTCTCCTCCCCCTGACCACTCTCCCCCCTCCCTTCTCCTCTCCTCCCCTCTTCTTTTCTCGCTCACATCTCTTTTGTTGCGTGTTCCAGGTGAGCAGAGGCCCCTCCCCGCGCCGCCATGTTCCCCCATATCCTTTCCACTCATCACCATTCACTGTAGTGCACTGTCGTGTAGGCGGCCTCCTTGGCCTGCTCGTAGGGGGGGGCGTGGAGCTGGAGGACACAGGAGGCCAAGAGGTACCGCCGGAGAGACAGAGACAGAGAGAGAGAGAGAGAGAGAGAGAGAGAGAGAGAGAGAGAGAGAGAGAGAGAGAGGGGGGGGGCAAGCCCGACTGTAGGGGCCGAGGCCGAGGGTGCCTCACTTCGGCCTGCCGGCCGGGCCCCCTCCAGGGTGCTGACAAGGGCCCTTCACGACGCCCACCCCGCCCCGCCCCGCCCCGCCCTGTCACGAGGTCCTCAGCAGTCTTCCTCATCCACCCTGCTCAGGACCGTCGGTCGGTGGGGTGTCGCGCTGAGCGTGCGGGGCGCGACAGAACCCGGCGCGGCGGCCGCAGCCGACGAAATCCAGGAAATGAATGATGTCATCCTGAGCGTGATGGACTGAGGGGTGGCGCTTGGCCGGGCCGCCCTATGCCCCAGGCCTGGACAGGACATGTCAGCGGCCTCACAGTTAATGGCGGTGTCGTCGTGGGGCCGTGCCGGACAGGGCCGGCAGAGCGGAGGCTCCTAGCGGTGCGGCCGCTTATTTTGAGAAGCTCATCGAGTTCGGCACCTACATCTGCCCGCTAGCCTAGCCTAACCTAAGACTGTGAGAAATGTTTGTAAGGGTTACGTGAAAATTTTCCTGTCGTAAAGTTACGATATCACATTGTAAAATTTCAAAATAATAGGGACACTGGGTATCGACTTGTGATTCTCAAACGAGTACAAATGGGCTCTCGTAAATTTACGATTTCAATCGTAAGGTTACAACACCGTTTGTAAATTACGATAAAAGTCGTAAATTTACAAAGATATTTTTTACAGTGAACCTAGCCTAACCTATCCTAACCTTATCGAACGCTTGAAATTTGGGGCTTTCTGGCGGTTGGGTGCCGAACTCGATGAACTTCTCAAAATAAGCGGCCCGGCCTGGGGCCCGACTTCGGACCCACTGAGGGGTCGGGGCGGGGGCAATCGACACCGCAAAGGTACTCGGCGCCGAGTAAAGGACGGGGACGCGCTTTATAGCCGTCAGTTCTGGTGGGGGAGGGCCCCGCGGCTGTGATTGTCACTGATAAAACAAATGTGCAGTTTTTGCACACTTACGTCTCGAGTTGATGACTCTGCACACTATCTGGTGTATAGACAAACTAGACATCACGTAATGTCTAGCTACTAAACGTTTCGTGACCGGTTTCATCCGTATTACAGTGGATTTGTCCATACCCATACGCTTGCACAAAATTCACTGTAACTTACGGATAGCACATCCGTAAGCAAATGAGAGTGCACATGCCAGCCGCCTGCAGTCATCACTTACTGGTCTTTTCAGACAGTGTTGCTAGAAAGGTAGGCAAAAGCCGCCGTCCAACAGGCGCGTATCTCACCCTCACTGTTAAAGTTCTGCGAAGTATTTGCTTCGCAGGGCTACAAAGAATTCTCACTCTTCGTAAACTGCAAAGCATTTGCTTCGTAACTTACAAAGAAAAAAGGACACTTCGTAGGCTACAAAGCTCGTGCTTCGCAGACTGCAAAGAAATTCTTTGCAGCCTACAAAGTGTCTGTTTTCTTTGTAAGTTACGAAGCAAATGCTTTGCAGTTTACGAAGAGTGAGAATTCTTTGTAGCCCTGCGAAGCAAATACTTCGCAGAACTTTAACAGTGCTGCCTTGGCAATATCTGCGCACGTGTAGGGTTGCTGCCTAGTAGGCAGTAGGCAGGCGTCGATGCAGCCCGCTGCATGCAGGTGTGTGTGAAAGTACAAAGAATATTTTGACTTAGAAAATATTGCATGTTAGACTACTCGACATGAAAGCTGATAATCTACTTTAACATTCGACATTTCCTCTGCTCATGCAGTGTTAACCGTCACCTGCAGCTGAATGGCGTCTTGCTCCTTGCGTTGAAGTCCCAAACGTCTACCATTTTACTCGCACTTACGCTTTTCAGCGAGACAGTGGTATGTAAAACAGAGGATCATGCACCTTTGGGGGAGCTGCGGGCTGCTGGAGAGGTGGCCTGGCTGGCCATGCCCAGGTCCGGTTTAAAGAAAACCCGAATCAGCCAACTCTATACAGAGGCCAGGACGCCTCACGACGGCGATAGGAGGTAAGCAAACCCCGACTTGCAATTACGGGTTCAGTGAACACCCGTCACGTAAGCGTTTCCTTTTATGTTCTCGTTGTCTCATGCAATCAACCAGAGCTATTTTTGCAATAGGCTTCAGCAGCAGTTGAATTTACGGATACCTGTCTTTTTTTTCGTGGTTGGCTTTCGGCGCTGGCATTTCTACAGCTATTGCTGTATACTTTTGCATTTCAGAGGGCATGGGTGTATACACTCTAAAAGTCTATGAACATTTTCTATAGACTTGTTTTGTCTTTAGATTCAGTGACCATTACATCGTTACTAGAAATAGTGTCTACAATTTTGTCGACAACTAAGAACAAATTTGTTCGCAGTTGCTAAAAAAATTTCTTTATTGTGGACTGTTTGGAGGCAACTTTGCAGACAGTCGGGCAACGTTTTTAAACGTTACCAACTATGGATAGACAAATTAAAATTGCGTCCAACTGTTCACAAAATTTTTCCTTAACTGTGGACAAATTGTCTATATATGTACGCAAATTTGTTACCAGCTCTGGACAAGCACAGAACTGTCCACAATTGTTGTCTACAAAAAATGTCCAATGACATTTAGTGTGTAGTGTAAGGGAGTTCGGTGGAGGGGGGTTAGCCTCGCGGCGGTCCCTGGCTCTGTGAGTCATGAAATCGCGCGGCCGCAGCTTTTTCTATGAATTATTTTGCCAAATCCCCCCCCCCCCTTTCCTCCCCACTATCCAGCTAGCTGTCCCCCGGGCCGGCCGGCCGGCGGGGAGGTGCGGTCCGGTCCGCGTGGTGCGCTCCGCCCGCCTCTTTTATTATTTATTTTGATGAAAATGACAAATGCTTTTCGGGGCTGCGCTTTACACCCTCGTCCTGTTTGCCAACGACCCCCTCGTGCACTACACCCCCCTCCCCTACCCGCCTCCACTCTCCCCAATAGTATTTTTCTCCACACGCTTAGTTTTGTCTAGTCCCCCTTTTGAATCGCCGATGCATCGGTTCGTGGAACAGGCCGCACAAAGGACCGCGGTGGAGCGGGATAGGGGGTGGGAGGGGGGGGGGCACTCCCTCCCCTCCGCCAGACATTTTTTGTTGACTATTGTCAACAATTTTGTGCATGTCCAGAGCTGGTAACAAATTTGCGTACATATATGTCCACAGTTAAGGACAAATTTTGTGAACAATTGGACACAATTTTTATTTGACCATGGTTGTTACTGAATGTAAAGACAAAAACGTCCATAGAAAATGTCCATAGACTTTTAGAGTGTAGTGCGCTGTGCGCAGCACTCGTGGGCGCCGGGATGAAATCCGGTACATCCGGATCCGTAAACATTTTTCCGGACTGCAAGTAAATGCCTACGAAACGGAGAACGGTTGGGATCAGAAAGTCGAATTATACCGAATTATACGGTCCAAACTGGCATGTTTTTTTTCTCCACCGCGTACTTTGCATTGTTAAAATCCTCGTGAAATAGTCGAAATCAATTTGCAGATTACAAAAACATTAATAATTGAATGCTCATTTGCATCTTATTGCGAAGAATTTCTATATAATTTCGGAGCAACGGTCTTTGGCTGCGAAGTATTCAAATTCTTCGTAGGGAATAGGCATTGATGAAATACTTTGTGAAAAGTTGAATACGGGTGATATATTCAGTCGATGACGTTTAAGTACTTTTAAGCCTGCGTCTGTGCTTCGTGGGCAGGCGAGATAATTTTTTTGCAGTGAATTCCGCTGTCTTTTTCTTTTGTACGAACCCCGCTTCCCTCCCCGCTCTGCCCTCTCACCCCTCTTTGTGTGTAAGCATCGCCGTTTTGGCCGTGCGCCTTGCCGGGGTGGGGCCGGGCGGCCCTTGGGAAAGAGAAACAATGAAGGCCTGCACCTTTGTGTAGCTGGATTTGAAGCGGGGGGGAAGGGGAGGTGGCTAGACAGTAGTGCTCTCCAGGACTCGACCGCAGTCACGAGCGTCCGGCTGCCTCTGCTCCGCGCCCGCCCCGCCCCGCCCCGCCCCGCCCCGCCCCGCCCCCCCCCCCCCGCCCCGCCCCGCCCCGCCCCACCCCGCCCCGCCCCGCCCCGCCCCGCCCCTCTCCGCTGTCCATTTCCGGTGCCTTTGCTGCGCCCGTCCCGTCCTGTGGACCTTATCCATTTCGCCCATAGGGCTTCTGTCCTCTGCAATGTGTACCCCTTGTAAAAGAAAACACGTAACAGTGTAACAATACTGTTACAAGTTTTAGTATACTCCCGGTACGTTCTCTTATATTTATTTTTCCAGCACTATTCATGCTCTTAATTTTGTTATTGCCTGTACACCCTAACTCTGTTTGCATGTTTTTGTGCAAACGTTTGTTGCAAAGTTAAACATACATGTTTCACACAATTATATGCGAAAAACTGCGTGACTTTGCACCTATGTATGCACAAAATCGTTCAAATCACCGCACATATTTGTGTGAAAAATTTGAATCTTTATACAAATAAAAGATACAAACCCAGTTAGTGTGTACGTACACCGAAAACTATAGTGAGCATGGGATGCACGCTTAAGTTAGAGCGAGCATGGGATGCTCACGCTATTTTAAGCAAGCATCCCAATGCTCACGCTAATTTGTGCGCGTCTCGGTGGGGAGAATGCACAATCGAATTAGCGTGAGCATTGGGTTGCTTGCTTAAAAAAGCATTCCATGCTCACTCTAACTTAAGCGTGCAATGCTCACTATAGAGTTTTCAGTGTACACAAATAAAAGCTTACAGTGATTTTCACTGTAAGCTACTGTGAACCCTGCAACACTGTAGCTTACGGAGAATTTTCACCGTATGCTACGGTGAATTTCACTGTAAGCCACGGTGAATCAGGTTGCATCATCGCAGCCTACAGTGACATTCACCGTAAGCTACACTGCTGCAGGGTTCACCGTAGCGTACAGTGAAAATCACCGTAAGCTTTTCGAGTGTATCTTGATGGCGGTGACTCACCAGAGGAAGAAGGGCAGCCAGCACGCGAGGAAGGCCGACATGATGATGCCCAGGGTGCGCGCCGCCTTGCGCTCGCGCTTCATCTTGCTGGAGGCGAGCGGCTGGATCTCGGGGTCCTCGCTCACCGCCGCCATGGCGCCCATGCCGAAGTTGACGTCGCCCTGCGCGCCGGGCAGCGAGGTGAGTCCCGCCGTGATGCCGTTGATCTGCAGGTGCTTGTTGAGCAGCGCCGCCGCCACCTTACTCCTGCGGGCAGAGGACACACAGACCATGAGTTGTTGTGTTAGTTTAGTGTTGTGTTACAGAATCCGCTTCACTGGGAAAACAAGTGTTTAGTTCTGCACATCAATTGGTTTTTAGCTGCAAATGTGCAAAAACTAAACACTTACTAGTGCACTGAGAAAAATATTTGGTTGCAGTCATCAAATTTTGTTCGATCCGTCAAAATCGTCAGGGGCATCAAAATTTGAGTTCCCGGAACTGAAATTTCGATTACAGAAATCGAAAGTTCGATGCCCACAACGATTCAGACGGATCGAACAGCAGTTTGATGGTGGTAATCAAAGATTCGATGACAGCAACCAAAAATTTTTCTCTGTGTGTCGAGCTGAACTAAGTGTCAAATGGTGTGCACTTGCTCCTCACTCGTGGAAACGTTTAGTCAACTGCACAAGTGATGTGCAGTTTCTCGAAGTATTCCATTGTAACCATGTCTAGGGCATGTGTCCAAGTGTGCACTTGTGTGCACATTACGAAACGTTTAGTAACTAGATATTACGGGATGTCTAGTTATGTCTCTACACCATATAATGTGCAAAGTCATCAATTCGCTTTACCGTTCTCCGTTCCGTAGGCATTTACACCATTTACACCATTTACACCATTTACACCAGTCCGGAAAATGTTTACGGATCCGGATGTACCGGATTTCATCTACTGTGAAAAATATCTTTGTAAAGTTACAACATTTTATAGTCAGGGAATATCTATAGGCCAACAAGAAGAGTCTTTTCCGTATGATTTCCGAATCCCATCATACTCGTTTGTGGAACAGGAATTTTGCGCTGTTGTCGTTGATGAGCTTCAAAATATTTAATCGGTTTTCATCGGCACAAAGTAGAAATGGGAACACTGTTAATCAATTACTGTGACGTCACATTCTTTTAAATGTGAAAACTGTTTCAAAAGTCAGAATGTGATGTCACATTCGTTTAACGTGAATCGGCAAGACTATGCTGGCTGCATTTTACGGTCACAATCAAAAAAATGTGTCAATAATATCTAAAAGAATGTTACAGTTTTCACACGAAGTAGGGTAAGTGTACCAAACATGGATCATTTTTCGTGATATCGCCATTTTAGGGGTGATAAAAGCGCGATGAGCATAATTTTTTTTCATAGCCGTGTAGTTTGAAGCTTATAGGAAGGTATCCCGAAGAGATCAATTTTCTAGCTCAAATACTTTGGAAATTACAGGTAATTCCAATGACCTCTGATTTTGATCCATGTTTGGAGGGGGGTACCCAAACATGGATCACCAAGCTAGAGAATTTTTGATCATATGAGTGTCATGTACATAATAAACAGATGTGGGAAACTTTTTTTTATCCACATAAAACAACCCTTTTGCATTTTAGAGGGGGGTGATCCATGTTGGGACTCTGACCCAAATGTGGATCAAAACTGCAGCTTCTTTGGGAACGTTTTGAAGGCTTTTCTGTAAAGGCAAGTATAATTTTCCTTTACCAACGTGTTCCCCTGACCTTTCTGCTTTTGACTCTACAATAAGCACGCGCCCATTTGCATAAAAAGGGTGGTTCCAGCCCCTCAAACTATGTCATTTCAATTCCCCGGAAATTTCAATTTTCCTGCGTTTCCCTTCATAACTACGCAAAGTATGTACTCAGCAGCCAGCTTTAAATGTTCCTCAATATGGGCACCTTCAACAAATGAAATTTTTTTGAAAGAAAAAAAAAAAAAGTACAATTTTGGGCCGATTTATAGGATTCTAAGGCCGTTGGGGAGCTGTGAAAGCTAAAAGGCGTGCTGTGGGTTGCCTACCCGGACCTTCCCGT
Source organism: Frankliniella intonsa (assembly GCA_033675135.1). Taxonomy (NCBI): domain Eukaryota; kingdom Metazoa; phylum Arthropoda; class Insecta; order Thysanoptera; family Thripidae; genus Frankliniella; species Frankliniella intonsa. Next base: position 342,542 of record CM066258.1, read on the forward strand.
AAGGCGCTGTGGGGCATTTAAAGTTTTGTAAAAATTTTCCTACTCAAAATTTTTGATGGATTTTTGCGTTGAAGCCTTTATTGTGGTCACATCTTGCCGTGTGAAAAGTGAAAACACGCGCGAACGATTTACTTCTACCGATATTGAGGTGCCAACTAATATTGTTACTTAGACAAGGACTAATTTCTTAGTTTTCACCCCTACCCGCATTTCGAAAATACCGACAATGACGATTTAAACTCTTCAGAATCTTAGAGGGCATATATTGAAACGTCTTCTCGCTGATTTTCAAACGATTCCATACATTAGTTTCCGTACAAACACACACTGAATAGGCCCATCTCTCTTTCCCTATCTCAAGACGCGCTCTGACGAGGTCTGCTGAGAAGGCTGTTTTTTGGCGCGCTGCATCTGGGACTGAGAAGTCAGTTGTCAAACATTCACATACACATTTGGCTGAATATATAGTCGTCTACGTGGGGAACTTTGAAATTTTCCATTCGGTCTATCCAATTGCCAGCTAGAGCCCGTCAAACAGAAATGATCCATATTTGGGGACTGATCCATGTTAGGTACAGTTACCCTAGCATGTGACGAACATTAATTGAGATACAGCGGTCCTGTAGTTAAAAGTGTAGTAGTGCACTACACTTGAGTTTGCACAGCGGTCTTGATCTTCACGGTGAAAACAAAGACCTAGCTCTGCATCACATTTAGTGCATTTAAACCATGGTAAACTAGTACACGGTGCAGTCCCCCCCCCCCCCCCCGGGGGTTGGGCCGTGATTCGATATTACCACCCCGACTTGTAAGACATTGCCGCAAAACACCCTGTAGGACAATAACCCTATTTACCGTGCTGCACTTCTCACAACAGAGCACGGTCGTGCTCCGCGGAATGCCATGCACAAATCTTTGTCAGTCTAGCGGACCTTAGTCCCCTCGCCCTCGCCCACACCCCTTCGGCCCCTCCCCGCCTTGTGGACTTGCGGCCGCTCGGGGCGCCGCCGCGACGTGGGGATGGGGATGGGCACGGCGGCCTGAAGTGGGCTGACGGGGAGGGACGGACAGAGCAAAGGTTGCCGCCCCTCACCCTGTGGGGGCGGGAGACCATATGGGCAGGTCGTTCGTAACAATTTCTGTCTCCGGTTGGCCTCGTGGCGCAGGGGCGGGCGTTGCGTCGTACCTCTACCTGCTCTGCACTCTCCCTCCCTCTCTCTCTCTCTCTCTCTCTCTCTCTCTCTCTCTCTCTCTCTCTCTCTCTCTCTCTCTCTCTCTCTCTCTCTCTCTCTCGCTCTCTCGCTCTCTCTCTCTCACTGTATCAATCTCTCACTCTCTCACTACCTCTCCCTCTCCCTCTCCAGCTCCCTCTCCCTCTCCCTCTCCCTATCACTCTAAGTTTCTCTCATTTGCTCTTTTCTCTCTCTCGCGGCCGGCGCTGCTCTGCCGGGCCGGGCGCCACCCCACCCCTACGTGGAGTGGATCCAGTCAGTGGGTCGAGGTCGCCCCGCCCTGCCTCACCCCCTCCCGCCCCGCCCCGCCCCGCCCCGCCCCGCCCCACTCTTCGGCGCCCTAGGGCTCGAAGGGCTGGGCTACCCACTTACTACGGCAATCACAGGAGCAGTCGCCGGCCGGCCGGCCAGGGTCCGTGGCCCGACGCCACCCACGTGCGAGGGCGGGGCGGGGTTGCACTGCAGTGCAGGCACCGGGGGTGGGGTGGGGGGAGCGAAAGGCGGGGGTAGGGGCGAGGGGGGGGGGAGGGGGCTCATCCGCCCCTCGACACCCCACGCATCAGTTTACGTAGGACCGGGCCAGACGCGTGGGCTTGAGTAAGGGGCGCGTGTCCGTCGTGCCTCTGCTCCACCCCCCCCCTCTCTGTCTCTCTCTCTCTCTCTCTCTCTCTCTCTCTCTCTCTCTCACACACACACACACACACACACACGTTTCCTCTCTGCCCTCCTTCTGCTCCTCCTTTTCATCCCTCCCCTCCTCCTCCTCCTCTCCTCCTCCTCCTCCTCCTCCTCCTCCTCCTCCTCCTCCTCCTCCTCCTCCTCCTCCTCCTCCTCCTCCTCCTCCGTCCGTCTCCCTCTTTCCTCCCTCCCTCCTTCCCTCCTTTTTACTCACTACTTTCTCTCGCTTCCTCTTCTTGGTCGTTGCGATCATCCTTGTGTGACGGGTCACAAATACAACTCTCGCTATCGCAGTTTTGCCCGCCCGCGCTTGAAGCGCGCAGCATCCTTGCCCCACTTTTCTCCTATCTCCTCCTCCCCCTCTCTCTCTCCCCTCCCCCTCCCTCCCTCCTCTCTCTCCCCTCACCCACACCTCCGCGCGCGCTCGCCGCCGACACGCCGCGTTAGGCCCTAATGAGCTTAGTGCCAACTCGTGCCCGGGGGCGTAAGTAGTTGAGCGCGCCCGGGCCGGGGCCGCGGGGAGGAGGAAAAAGGTGTGACTTTGTAACGAAAGCCAAATTTTATTTTTGAGTAACTTGAACGAGCACCGGCAGTGATTTGCACAAGGAGGGACTCACGTCGGAAAATTTTGTATACCGCCCTAACAGAACGAAACTTGAAACCTATAAGGTCGTAGTTCAGGGAGGCTTCGTGCAAGGTCGTAGTTCGGAGAGGTTCCGTAGAAGGACGCAATTCGAGGAGGCTCCGTATAAGGTCGCAAGTGTTCCAAAGCTAGTTTTGAGAAAAAGCGATTTGAAGATTTTGAGTTGCATTGCGGCTTATGGACGGCTCGATTTTCAAATTCAAATAACTTTTGAACCATCAAACATTTGAGAATGCAGTTTGGACTGGTCGATAGCTTTTGCTTTCCTCTATCCAAAACACCAAGTAACTGAAAATTTCTAAAAACCATACTTACGACCTTCTACGGAGCATCCACCAATTGCGTCCCTATACGAAGCCGCTCCGAACTACGACCTTCTAAGGAGCCTCCACGAACTACGACCATATAAGTTTCAAGTGTCGAGAAGTCCCAGATTTGTCCCTCTGAAGTACCAAAGTTGTCCCTCTGGTTTTTGAGGGACTTGAGGGGGATTTGGCATTTGCTGAAATCCCTCTGAAGTTCCTGCCCCTTGAAATCCCTCCGAAGTTCCATTCACGATCACTTTGCCTTTTTTGGCCTGATCGAAAAAATGGTTAAGGAGGCATCCTAGGTCATTTTTAACAGGTCACATGGCTTTCCGATGTTCAGAAGTAATATAGACACTGTAAAAAATCAAGGGAATTTTCCACGCCATGGATGGGTGAATTTACCCCATGTGGCATGGAATTTTTTTTTACCCTAACTTGGGAGAGTAATGCTCGTTTACACTCCCAAGAAAGTAAATTTACCCCACTCCTGGTGGTGTAAAACGGTGTTACGATAGGATCGAGTAGTTTTTCCCTTACATGTATAGGTAAAATGCACTACTCCATGGGTTAATTCACTTTAGCATATCCACAAGGGTAAAATTCCATATACATGGGAGGGTAAAGTAGATAAGTATGAAAAATTTAACGTTGGGAGGAAGTTCAGAAATAAATTCGAAACAGGAAAAAAGTTTAGGGCATGCAGAATTTGGTGGAGGAATTCAGTGCAACGAGGGCAGCAACGCCTGAAGTCCTTGGGAACGTTGGGCGAACGACACCAGAAACCGACACGGCTCTCACACTAGTCCTCCAGTAGCTGAATGGACAAGGTGGCAGTCTCATGATACAAGGTACAGTGGTTCGAATCCTGTTGAGGTAAGCTGAAACCGATGATACGTAAGATCTGAATAGGTCAGATTAGTTTGAGATATTACCGTTGTATGAAATAATGTCACCAGCCTTCCATCTGATGTCGTCTGCAACACTTTTTTACAAACTTATAAATTTTACCCTTTGTGGATAGGTAATTTTACCCTTTGCGGATAGAAAATGCAACGTTTACCTCCAACGGGTAAAAATAGTCACCCACGAGGTAAAATCCCTTGCCATGGTTGAAAATATTGCCTCTCCAAAGGGAGGGTGTTTTTACCCCGCCATGGAAGGGTAAACTTCCCCGTCATGGAGAGGTAAAGGAGCGTTACGTCTGCCACGAGGGTAAATCTACCCCCCAAATTTTTTACAGTGGAGTATTCTGTATATACTTCATGTATGCTACATCCATGAATGGCCTTAGAACCGCCAGACAGCTCTACGGCAAGGATTCAGCGGTGGCACTGCAGGGACTTCAAAGGGATCTCGCAGCAAAAGGTATTTGCGAAATCCCAACTCCCTCATATGCTACTATTTGGGACTTCCAGGGAATCTGGACTTTGGGATCTCGAGGGACTTTGGACTTTGGGACAATTTTGGGATTTCAACTTCTAGAAGTTCTAACAGCTGTTAGGGCGGGTGTCCGCGAGAACACAGGGCAGTCTGTTGAGTTGCCTACCCACTGGCCGTAGGCGCTCTAGGGCGAGGCACCCGGACGCCAGACTCTCTGAAGGGGGGAGTACTGTGACGGACACCCGAGCAGGTGTGGGGGGCGTAGGCGCTAGTGTGGTCCTGGAGCGCACCCCACGGAGCCGCGACGTGCCCCTCGCGGCGTCGCGGGTCCTCCGCGGGGGATCGCGCATCCCCCTCGGATGAGGAGTGCATCGCGGGGTGGCCTGCGCCTCTAGCGAGGTGCACGTCGCGGCTCCGTGAGGTGCGCTCCAGGACCACCCTAGCGTGAACGCCCGCAGTCTTGCTCGGGTGGCCGACAGATGCCGTCACACTACTCCCCTCTTCTTCTGAGACTCTGCCGCAGCCGGGTGCCTCCTACTACCACACCCCAGACTAAAATTACCATGGATACGGCATGGCCACGTTCGAAGACTTACCATGGACACGAGTCACTTAACCATGGCCACCAGGACATTGGCCATGGCCACCTCATTTGCCATGGTAAATATAACCATGGCCTTGTTTGGCCATGGTAAATATATCCATGGCCTTGTTTGGCCATTAATGGCCATGGTTACGGTGGCCATGGCTTCCCTGGCCATCAAGTACGATAATGTTGTTGGCCATGGCCTTACTGGCCATGTAATTTCAACACTTTCTAAAATCTACAATTTTTGGAATTTCAACCTGAAATTTGGTAGGAAGCTTCTTTGAAGTATTTTAGTAAGGCCGATTTAAAATAATTAAAATCCGTGATATTTTTTCTGGCATCTTGAAAACGGCTTGAGCTAGGATAAAACTGACACCAGATTTGGATCCGCCTCGCTCAAGACAACCTTAAACGGTACTCGTCTACTGTTACTTATAGTAAATTAAACTCGTAAGGAAGAAAACTTAAACTTTGCAAAATTTAACAGGTTATACCATGGCCACCAGGACATTTGCCATGGCCGCCTCATTGGCCATGGTAAACATAGCTCGAAGACGTCCATTACAGTGGCCACGGTAACCAGACCCATGGCCATGGCCGTGAATGCCCATGGGGATTTGGCCATGGCCTGCGGCCATGGAGCGCCATGAGTGGCCATGCCGAGCTTGTGGCCATGGCCACCTCCATGGTAATTTTAGTCTGGGACCCACTTCCCCTCGCCCTTACAGCGCCTGCGGCCAGTGCGTAGGCAACCCAACTGACTGCCCTGTGTTCTCGCGGACACCCGGTAGACTACTCGGGATTACGCGGTACTACACCGGTATTACCCGCAAGATTTGAACACCTAAGGGCATATTTTCGTGTTTTTTTTTTCGGTATTACAGCACGGGTTTTACCGCGTAATTACATCGATCAGGTGTACGTGCACCGGGTGTTTCTTTGAATGAGTAACAGTGTTGTGGGATTGCAGATTGCATACTCGCAAGCGCTGCAGGGGCGATGGCGCCTTACGGGCGAGTGGGGTAGGCAAACCCGCAACACTGTTACGCATTGAAAGAAACACTCGGTAAAGTGTCTGACGGATTTCCACTCGAGGGGTCCCCCACTCCCTCAAGAAGTGTACCCACGATTATTTTGAGTAAAGGCGAGTATTGGCGAGTGTTGGCGAGTATGAGCGAGCAATTTGCAAAAAAAAAAAAAAAAAAAAAAAAAAAAAAAAAAATTGCGAGTGTTGGTGAGTAATGACGAGTAATATTGAGTTGGGCGCGAGTAATTTTCTTTGTGTACACACGAAGTGGTGGACCCGGGTGGACCCCTCATTTCCACTGGTTCTGTTTCTCCTAACTATAGTTCTTTCAGACCCTGTATTAGAGTAAAGGGAAGGGGGCGGTCAGTTTTACTTTTTTGGACTCTAGGACATGCATATAGCGAGGGTTGCCCCCCCACCTCCGCTCTTTACCTGATTGTGTCCCCATGGGCGAGGCGGGGCGGGGCGGGGCGGGGCGGGGGCGGGCCCTACTCCATGACGACCGCGCTTCCGTATCCTATTTCCTTTGTGGCGGAGCGCCGTGCCGTAGCCTATGGGCGCGTCATGTTCCGTGGGGCGGGGTCGGTGTGGGGTAGGGTAGGACGGGGTAGGGTAGGACGGGGTACGTGGGGCGGGGTTGGCGATCTTTCACCACCGGGGCACATCGCCCCATCGTTGTAGGTCCACGCGGTGACGGCGTCAGGCATAACCCTCCCCCCTCACTCCCTCACCCCCGTCTCCATTCTCGCCACCACCTTCAGCGAAAAGAGAAAACTTATAAAAGTAGTCTCCCTGCTGCCAACTTTCCGAACGCCTCATCAACCCCCCGCCCCCCGGTCTCCGCTACCCCACGCCTCGTTCTCCGCCCACTTTGCCACACCCAAGTACACATGCCAGCACTTTTGAATAATGTTCTTAGCGTGGGCCGCAGGGCCCTAATAGAAAACGAAGGTCCTACTTTGTCCCTAGTAAGTTCCAATGTTGTCCCTCAGATTTCTGAGGGACTGAGACGGGATTTCGCTCGTTTTGAAATCCCTCCGAAGTTCCACTTTACTGAAATCCCTCCGGAGTCCCTTTTGTCTCGGATTCATCTTTTGGCGCCGTTTACATAACATAGAGAAGAAGGCTTCCTAGATCATTTTAAATGCGTCAGACGACATCAGAGGGGCCGTATGTACAGTATATGAGTATATATAGGCACATGGGCACATATTGAAAGTAGTTTGAGACAAAACGGTGGGCTGTGAGGTCTTGCAGTAGAGTCTCGAGCGAAGCATCGGAGGAGGGACTCCCGGGGGACTTCAAAAGGCCGGGGTTCTCCCAAATCCCTAAGTCCTGTTTTGCCCCCTTTTGGAACTCTGGAGGGACTTGGCATAGGACCTACAGAGGGATTTCAAAACTGGGACTCTGGAGGACCTTCGTTTTCTATTAGGGGGTGGGGCGCGGTGGGGTGCGGCGGGGCTCGGTGGGGCGTGGCTAGGCGTGGCGGGTGTGTGTGTGGCGGTGCGACAGTGTGGCAGACGACGCGCGCGCGGCACGTCCCCGTATTCTCCGCCAGGAGGTCTGCGTGTCTAAAATTCTCATACATGGGCTGTAGCGCCGCGGGGCTACATCAGTAATGCCCCCCCACCTCTCTTATACCGCGAGGGCTTGCCTGCCCTGCTGCTAGCTCAGCTCGGCCCGAAAAATTATTCACGCCTTTGAATACGTTTTGGGGCGCCTTGTGGCTTCACATCAGCGTGGTGTCCGTTGTGTAGCCAGGTGCGAATCCAGGGGGGGGGGGGGGGAATTAGTGATCGCACTGTAAAATTTTTAGTCGTCACATTACGACAAAGTCAGTGCTAAATTTCACTTTGGGAAGGTTCACATGACAAATGGTTCATCACAGTGTGACTGTGACGAAAAATTCAAGTCATGTGACGAATGATTCATGTCAAGTGACGAAATGTATGTCATGTGACGACAGTTTCATCACAGCTCTTGCGACGAAATATTCGTGTGACGAAATATTCGTAGCAATATTTATCGTCACATGACAATTTGGTTTAACAGTGCGGAAAAGCCTCCCCCCCCCCCCCTTCACTCCCTTCCTCCTCCGACTCCCACCCCCCTTGTTGATCCCTTAACAGACCGCGCGCGTGCGCTGTCTGATGGATAGGCAATATTTTTGCCTCCATTCGCCCATGTAAAAGGCAAAGGCCCATCTCTCCTCCGTCGGAGATCTCTGAGATCTGCTGGCTCCACGTCTGATGGTCGGCAGGCACAGAGAGTGAGGTGGTTTGGGGGGGGGGGACGAGTTCACCCTCCACCTACTCCCCTTCCGCCCCTGTGCCCTCCCCTCGTAATCACCTGATGGGCTCCGCCATTCTATTCCTGTTTGTATTGCGCTGGGCGGGGCGAGGCTTTAGATGAGTGCCGCCACAGGCCAGGACATGGGACCAGCCCAGGGGATAGATTTCTCCCTTTGGGACTGGCAGGGTACGAGAGCAAACGGGAGAGGCGAGGATAGGGAGGGGGGGGGGGGGAGTCGGGCGTGGGAAGAGCTCGTGGTCCGAGCGGGCTCGCGGCTCGCGCGCTCTCAAGCACCCTATTACCCCTCTGCATGTTTAACTTGGGACACGCCATAATTATAGAGGTTGACAGAGAGCGACTGATTCAGAAGCAGAAGATCGCTCTCCAGGCGCGGTTATCGGGGTCGTCAGGTCTGAAAACCGCCTGAAAGGTAGGCAAAAAGAATTGAGAAATCCTTGTATGTAGGCAACCCACAGCACATCGCCCCTCCCGTCAGTCAGACTTAAAACCGCGCCTGTCGCTCTAATACCTCTGTCCTTGTCGCACGCATGGGGCATTGTTGCCACGCCCAAGTAAGGCGCTGGCAAAGGTGCGACAAGGATCACCACTGAAAATCTAGGAATCCTGATTCTTCGCTCGTATACGGGCAAGAATTTGAGGGTAATCTTATTTCTCTCTAGGGAGTGAAATTCATTTTCCTCGCTCTATTTAAACAAGAATTTTCTGACCTCACCCGATTAAAGAGAGGCTTCTTGCCTAAATAAAGTGAGGCTAAGATATACTGAAATAGAGCGAGGCAAAAAAATGTCTCGTTCAAAGAGAAAGACGTTTAAAATTCTCACTGTGTCCTCACAGTGTCCTCTCCCTTTTCGGACGGGAATCTGGATTCGAGGGTTTGCAGTGACGTAGACATAGACATGCGAGAGCGATCCTCTAAATCAGTCGCTAGAGGAACTGCCGGCTGATTCCGAAAGAGCGTTTACTGGTGTCCTCTCTCTTTGCTCCTTATGGTCGTGCCCCATGAGTGTGACAAGGGGAGAGAGAGAGAGAGAGAGAGAGAGAGAGAGAGAGAGAGAGAGAGAGAGAGAGAGAGAGAGAGAGAGAGAGAGAGAGAGAGAGAGAGAGAGAGAGAGAGAGAGAGAGAGAGAGACACGAAACCTCTGTGCGGAATCCCCCTAATGGTGCGTACGTGAGAGAGAGAGAAAGAGAGAGAGGGGAGGTTGGAGAAGGGGTGCGGAGAAAGGAGGTGGAGGAAGGGGAATAGGGGGAGGGGACAAAGCAGGCGATCACACGGCAAATGAACTCTCCCGAATGGGACGCACCCCCTCGGACGTCATCCACTCGGCCCTTACACGGTAAAAAAAACTGGTCCTCGATGTCCAAAGACCATCGGAACTATTAAATTAGGGCCTCATCATTTTTCCTACCCCGTCCTTAAATCATTCCGATAAGTACTTGGATATCAAGAAACCGTTTCTACCGTGTAGGTAGGACGGGCCCACCGCCAAGCGCGGGGTGGAGGGAGAGGGGAGGGGGGACTGATATATCTCCCGGGGACGAGTGTTTCTTTTGTACCGAGCACGGCACATCTCATCCGAGAAATATGAGAACAGACTATGAGAAAAGGGGCAAGAAAGAAAACAAAAACCAGCGATGGTTGGAGAAAAAGGGAGGGGGGAAAGGGGGAAACTTTCTCCCCGTGACAACTGCGAGAGCGTGCGCGCCCCATAGAAAGAGAGAGATGAGTGGGAGTAAGGGAAGGAGTGGGGCGGTGGGAGGAAGGACGTGAGGAAGGGGGGGAGTGAGGGGGTGGAAGGGGTGCGATGAAATGAGAGTATTTTTATAGGCATCCTGCCAGCCTTTCACCGCGCGCGCTTGGTTTGCGCACCCACCCACCCACCCACCCACCCCCCCTCCCTCGCCACCCCAACTTGCCGCCCCCTTCCTCCCCTATGGTTTGTGGATTTCAATAATGCCAAAATGCTCTTTGCTCTGGGACAATATGGGGGTGATGAGCGCGGAACCACAGTGGCGGCAGCGCCGCGGACTGAATTTACAATTATTATGCGACTGCCACTCGAACACGCCTCGGCAGCGGCGGTGGCACCTCAGCCCCACCCCCCGCCCCCAACCTCACCTTCCACTTCTGTGAGGCTCACGCCTAGCGCCTCACGCGCCGCCACGGACCAACACGCTCAAGCACGCTCGCAGCACCCACCAAATCAATATTCGCCCAAGTTTCGCACCGCGTTGGCTCGCAAATTAAATGTAAACCAAGCGTGCGATGCCGCGCTCTGCTCCGCTCTACCCACCACGCCCCACCACGCCCCACCACGCCCCACCACGCCCCACCACGCCCCTCCCCGCCCCGCCGCGCCGCGCCGCGTCCGTCACATTGCGCGTGCTTGATCGATAGTGCTTCAGACCTGACCATGATGTCCTCCAGCTCGAAGCCGTGTTTGTTGCGTCCTCTTTTTATGTCACATTCCCCTCGTCTCTCTCTCTCTCTCTCTCTGTCTCTCTCTCTCTCTCTCTCTCTCTCTCTCTCTCTCTCTCTGTCTCTCTCTCTCTCTCTCTCTCTCTCTCTCTCTCTCTCTCTCTCTCTCTCTCTCTCTCTCTCCCTCTCTCTCTCTCTCTCTCTCTCTCTCTCTCTCTCTCTCTCTCTCTCTCTCTCTCTCTCTCTCTCTCTCGCTCTCTCCTCTTTCTCTCTGTGTCTCCCCACCCTTCTCTCTTTCCCTATGTCCTACTCTCTCTCTCTCCCCCTGTCTCTCTTTCTCTGCCTCCGTCCCTCCCTCCCCCTGCTCCTTGCTCCCTGTCTCTGGCCCCTTCACTCGCTCACACACGCACACACTTATATCAATGAATTCAGTATGATTGATGTCCCGTTCTACCTCCTGCTCCTCTCCCTCACCTCCCTACCCCGCTACAACCTTGTCACTCCCGGCAAGAAACATCAATACGTCGCGAAGATGTCCGCCCCACCCCGCCCCGCCACCGTCCCACCCGGACTCCCCCCAGCCCCGCTCAAGAAAAGAGAAAAAGTTATTTCGCCGGAGAAAATAGCTTGCTGACGGCGACCTGGTGCTGAAGGGGCGGGGCGGGGCGGGGCCTGAAGCCGTACAGGCCTGCCCGGTTATGTATGACAAATTTTCGGGACGTAAAACAACGACGGAAGTAAGCAACTTTTAATAACAAGGTATCTTTCGTAATCCGCCTTTCCTCCCTTCGCTGCCCCGCGCCGCCTCGCACCGCCCCGTGCCCCGCCGCCCTAACTACATCCCATCCCCATTTTCTGTATCCTTTCTCACCGCTCATCTCTTTTTTTTTTCTCTCTCCTTTTCACTTATTTTCATTTCTTCCCGCAGAGACGGAGTCGCTCGCGACAAGAAAAAAAAGGTAGACAACAGGAAAGACAAGAAAAACAGCAGGAGTGGAGCTGTTTTCTGGAGAGGGTCAAATCCTCCTGGCGTGCTTGTGGAGCGGGGCGCGGCCCCGGGGTGAGATGTTGCGGGGGTGCGGGGCGGGGCGGGGCGGGGCTCCGCTGCCACTGGCACTCCTCCAGGTGAGGTCAAGCTGTGCGTCCGCCACAGTGGTTGCCACTCCCAGGGCAGGGCCGAGCAAGGCCAGGCAGGCAGGGCCCCTCGCCCTGTCCTGCTGTCTGCTTTTTGCCCGGGTGGCCCAGCCGTGGAGCAGGGGGGTGGCGGGGGTGGGGCGGGGCGTGGGGAAGGGGGGAGGCGTGGGTGTTTTGACGCCCTGATGCAGCCTTGGGACCTCAGCGCCCCTCGCCCGGGTGTCGGTGTGACATAGCAGCACCTCACCCCAGTGGGAAGGTCAAGCAGCGTCCGCCGCTGACGGCCCGTGTGACGGCCCGTGTGACGGCCCGTGTGACGGCCCGTGTGACGGCCCGTGTGACGGCCCGTGTGACGGCCCGTGTGACGGCCCGTGTGACGGCCCATGTGACAGCGTGTGACGCACCGTGTTACTTGTTATGGCATGGCAATGCCCCTGCCCCAACAGTTCTATCGTTTTTCTATCGTTTTTTTCTGTATAACATTATATGCGTGGTACCTGGATCGGTTGTACACAGTATAAGGGAAGTTAAATCCACCTCAAATAGACTCACAAGAGCTAGTGAAACAAAAAAAAAAAAAAAACATGTGGAACCAAACCGAGTGGGGAACCGCGTCACGCGGAACACATATTAACGAATAGAAATCGGTTAACTGGATGAGGCTTAACGCTCGAGTGGGCCCATGTGAGCGACCGGCCAGGCCCAGAGATAATTCTCACTGCCGGAAAAGGGGGAAACAGAGGAAAAAAACAGACACAAAGAAATACTAACAACAACACAGAGTTTGAGGAAGCGAATCAAAGAGGAAGAGAGCAGGGGTGCGGGGCGGCGGCACGGAACACTAAATGAAGCGCAACCGTGTGGAGCGAACGAAGGGGAAGGGGTGCGGGGGGATGGGGGGCGCACATGTTGTCCTATCACGGCGTCCTTGTGTACTCCGTGCCCAGCATGTTGTTTCTTTCTAGTTTTCAGATGGATTCCTTAGAGTCACAACTTAGTTCCTTTTTGTATTACGTCGAATTTTGGACAAGCAGATTTTTATGGTTCGGTCCCACATTATGCGTGTCTTATCATAAAAAGAAATACAAGGCGATTAAGTGGAGCTATGCATTGACGGCTATGCCATGAGCAAATGTGCAAATATTACAAGATACGTCAGCTCAAAACCTAGCATACTTAAGATGTGTAAACGTTTACAATGTTTTTTTTTAGCGTATAACAAAGGTAATCGATCGTAGTTACTTTACGCCCATTTCTCGTGGAAATTTGCTCTAAGTTTCCCCCACAAATATTTAGGACAGTGCTTACGCTCACCGCCTGCCCTGTGCAGCCGCTGTGCTCAGTACCCCTCGGGCCGATCTTATTGTGTTTGGGACGGGTCCAAAACGACGCTGCAACCCGCACAACTTGCCATACTAAGTCGACCGATAGCGGGAGCGACAGCCTCCTCGCCCCACGCCCATCCATGCCTGTGCTCACTTATCTTCCCCTTCCCCTTACCCCCCCCCCCCCTCGCCTCTTACTCGTCCCTCCCCCCTCCTCTCTTCCCCTTCCTCCCTTTGCTTCCCCTGCGTGAATATCTTTTGGGCGTTACGGCTGTGGCGTAACTGTGGGTTCATTTGACACTTCACCGAGAGGGATCAGCTGCAGTATTAAAGAACATCGTTCATCCCGTGGTGTGGCGGCTCCGTTTTCGCTCTTAAGAAAGGCCTCAGAAGTAGCGCTGGCGCTCCTAGCTCAGCCTCGGCTCCCGCGGGGCCCGTGCCATAGCGGCCGCATGATGGCCGCTCCCGCGAGGCCCCCGCTCGGCCAGTCCCCGGACGTCACCCTGCTCCGCCCTCTGGTGCTGGCGAGAGCGCGTAACAAGTGGCGAGCGAGGAGACCGCGCCCTCTTCTTGTTTTGGGGATAAGCATCTCCACCCCCCTCTCCCCCTCTCCCTCCTCTCTCCCTCTCTTCCTCTCTCTCCTCTCTCTCTCTCTCTCCCTCTCTTCCTCTCTGCTCTCTCTCTCTCTCTCTCTCTCTCTCTCTCTCTCTCTCTCTCTCTCTCTCTCTCTCTCTCTCTCTCTCTCTCTATCGCCCTTTCTCGCTCTGCCTGTTCGTTGTTTTAAGCCTTTTTGGAGGACCACTTAAACTTGGCGGCCCCCGTCCCTCGCCCTTCGCACTGGTGCCCGGCTCGCCTGAATGTGTAAGTGACAACTCCTACTGTCATCATCCCTTTTCAACGATCATTTTGGCACAGAAACTAAATAGTTAAAATGCGAGGGACAGTTTTCACACGCGTGATTTACTTAGCTTTACACGGGGCATGTGTGTGAGGAAACAAAACATTTTGGAGCGACTGAACCGATTTCGGGTCTTTCCTAATTCGGATGAACCGCAAGTTTTAAAGAAGAACTAAAATTCGCGTGCCCATTTTTTCCCGTCAGGAATTACGCCTTGCTTCCACCATATCTCAGGAAAAGGGTTGGAGCTACAGCTCTCGAAAAAAAGTGCACTACTTTGTTATGAAAGGAATGGTTCTTTTAAGCTCCCGTCGTGAATATCCTGCACCAGCGTCCTTAAGTGGAGTGAGGGTGAGGGAAAATCAAAATATGGTTCGAATTACGTTCAGTCGCTCCACCGAAGTTTCGTAACAATTGTACCGTAAAACTGGTTCGCGAAACTTCCGTAGCACTTTTGTGGCATTTTTTTCTTTTGACAATGTGGCGCCAATTTTAATCAATCGTTTCCTGTCACAGCTTTGTCACTTTTCTGCCGTGGTATCCTCTTTTCGGCCGGGGGTCTCTCGTTGTTCTTGAAATGACCCAGGCTCCCATCTCACCGCGGGCCGGCCACCACGTGGGCTGGGCCCAGGCCGCGGTCCCTTGAGCCATCGGCTTGGGATGCCCTCGCGGTTGCCGTGGCGAGTGAGAGATAGCGTGAGGTCACAGGCTGGTCAGGAGGGATGAGGTCAACAAAGGGATGGGGATCAGGATTAGCTGCGAGTAATAGTGGCGAGTCCCCTCCCCTGGGGGGATCAGTATTGTGACCAGGGTGTGGAACCTCCAGAATTTTTCAGTGGGAAAGATGATGAAATTTGAAAGCAGTTTGTGGCATGCACGCCTATTTTCATTCAATGTTTGTCCTTTGAAAGATGCCTATTCATCCTCGCAAGCGTCTCTTTCTGCTCTGCTGTGTGTAGCTCCGTCTGAAATCCCCAGCGTTGGCCAACGTGAAAGAAAAACGTTAATCTTTTTCAGCGCCCGAGCGTGCGGTCTGCAACGCCGACCGGTCCGGCCCCACCCGGCGCGAGGAGCGCCGAGCTTTACGCTCGAAAAAGCAGTCCTCTCCCTCTTTGTCTGCGGGCCGGACTGGGCATGCCTCCCTGCTCTGGAAAACCAAGTGTGTACAAGTATTCATTATTTACTGCATACGTATTCAGTACATATGGACATGTATTCACTGAAAATGAACGAATCCTGATTCTCGCTCCTATACGGGCGAGAATTTGAGGGTAATTTTATTACTCTCTGGAGAGTAAGAATTTTTTTCCTCACTCAAATTGAGAAAGAATTTTGTGATCTCCACCCAGGAAAGCGTGTACTTGAATATATCAAGAACAATTTGGCGCTGAATCCAAGCTCAATTTGGCCTTGAAACAAGAACATGTGTACCACTCAACCGCGAAGGGGAACGATTTTGAGTACAAATTCGGGTTGATTTGAGCACAAATGCTCAAGACCATGGTACTTGAAATCATCAAGTACTGTGCATACGATTCAAGTACGTATATTTTGCCTGATCCAACTGCATGCTTTTCTGGGTGTCGTCCGAATAAAGTGAGAATTCTTGCTTAAATAAAGTGAGGCTAAAAAATCCTTACTCATATAGAGCGAGGCTAAAACAAATCTCACTCAGATAGAGTAAGGTTTTAAATTCTCACCCCAAATAAGCAAGAAAAAGTTTCCTTTCCCCTTTTTGGGCGAGAATCTGGATTCGAGGATTTGCAGTGTTATAAGTAGTGTGTACTTGGACAGGGCGCGCGGGCTCGCGGGCTGACATACCCTCTGAATAATATTCTACACATCCTGCTCGCTGTATGAGAGCAGGACAAGCTGGCTTTTTACAATTGAAAAAGTTATGTTACGATATTTCATTTTCTTTACTTTACTTAAATGTATTTATCTCGTAAAGATTCTGAATAAAATGTGCACATCATATTCTGCACGTTTCATTGCTGTCCATTGTTTTGTTCAAAGAATGTACATAGACATGTTTATTTTTGAAACATTCTTGGCATCCCTCTCCCCTGCTGCGTGGTTCGCCCTCTGGGCCCGGGGGGGAGGGGGTGTACCTACGCAAGGCCGTGGCGCTGAGCGCGCAGCGGACCCATATCCGCCCGTCGCGCTCGCGCCCCTCACCGTGTATATCGATAAAAGCAAACAACAACAACAACAACAACGTCAACAGTGTGGTGGGCTGTTGCTTCAGCCACCGCGGCGACGCATACCTCTCGGCCCCAACTGCCCCTGGGTTAGGTAAGTAACCCCGGCCTACTCGAAACACTCTGGTAAAACAAAGGCGTAACATTACGCCTTTCTTCAAGCGTATTCGCACCTCTACGCCTTTCTTCAAGCGTATAGGAGCATATCCGACCCGACCGCTCCTATCTACACTGTTAGAAATCCTGTAGTCAAAAACAGTGGCCTCACAATCCTTACCGTAAAATATTTTACGGTCGTACTGCCCTTTTTTTTACGGTTCGGACTGTATTTACTTTTACAGTCAGGACTGTATTGCAAAGTACAGTCCAGACCGTATTTACTTTTACGGCCTGTCCCGTTACAGTTCGGACTGTATTTAAATATACGGTTGGACTGTACTGAGTTTTACAGTCTAGCCAGTTACTGCCTGGACCATGGAGTTGGCAATAAGATTGTACTGGAGAAGGATGAAGTTGAAATTGAGTACATTCCAATACAGTCCGAACTGTACGCTCAAATACGGTCCAGACTGTGACAGACCAGACCGTAAATTGACATACAGTTCGACCGTATTTGGAAATACTGTGCTTACTGTAAATAAATATACGGTCAGGTCTGTAAAATTAATTACGGTCTGACCGTAAAAAGAAATACGGCCAAGACTGTGCCAAAATTTATTGGCCATCCTGTATGCGTTTACTGTCATTTTTTCTGAGAGTGTAAACGGTCAGAAACATGACATCACCGTCTGCTCAGCAGACGATTGTTTCCCAAATGCCGCCATGTTCGGGAAAAACTTCTTCTTTCGTCTTCTCTTTTCCGTTAGCTCAACTCGTCTATACTCGAAGAGAAGTGAAGGCAGAGAGGGGGAAAGGGAAGTGGGAGGGAAGTCACGTAGGGTCACCGCCTTGCGGTGCCGCAATGGCGGGAATGGGGGAAATATTTAAAATGTAATGACGCTGTGATATAGTAAACAAGCTCATATCTTTATTTTCTTTTTCGAACACATTCAGAGATGCTATTATCTCCAAGGAAAACAATCCCTCTTGGTCACAGCAGATCTAAAGGATCAAGTCCATTCATCATTTTTTCAAAATATTGAAACCCCGATTTGATATTTAACGCCAAACATCGAAAGCGCTCTATCTCGGAACCGTCGCGGACTGAGATCGAACAACGTTGAAGCGTCGCTGCGAGAACGGACAATGTTAGGTAGGCGCTAAAAGATAGCACAACGTTGAAGCGTCGCGGCGAGATCGGACAATGTTAATAGGAGCCGTCGAGTGGTGGACCCCTCGCGTTTATTAATGCCTTGGTTACGATCTTTCGATACCCTTAGGGGATTTTTCCTAAGCCTTCTTTGCAAAGACCGAGGCAAAGACATCAGAATATTTGTTGACATCCCTGTGGCCCGGAGCTCAGGTAGCGGTAGCCCCAGCTGTTTCGCGGCACCCCGTCTGCCGTCAACCTGCCTGGCTACATAGTCTCCCTTATTCGTCCCCCCCCCCCTCTCCACTTCTCCCCAATCCCGATGGCTACCGCCAACAAAAACACAATTTTCTCGCTACAAGCGCCCTGCGGCGGAGGGCACCGTGAGGGTGCACTGTGATCAAAAGTGTTCAACTGACACATACTTCAAAGTATTGAACACAGTGTTGAACACTTTAAGATTCTTGCCTTAAAGCGTTTTATTTCATTCGGGGCAATAGTGTTGAACACTTTAGTTGGACACATTCTGCTGGTGATTATGTCGGTCTGACACTACTTGATGCCTTTTTTTACTTACCGAAGGGGTAATTTCTTTGATTTCGCTCGGTTATGCTCGTTGCGTTATGCTAAATTTATTACGTTCTACTGTAATCATGCAAGAAATGAAGAATAGGAGTCTTTCAATAATTCTATAAAGTGTGTCTGTGTGTGTGTGTGCGGGTGGGGGGGGGGGTGGGGGAAGGAGCGCTAAGCTTGCATGCCCGATCATATGATTCTGAGGCGGTTGGTGCGGTAGGATTGAATATTCAACGTCTAATCGATGCATCGCGCCCCTGCGCGCAGTCCCTCTTGGCAACGGCAACCACAATCGCCCCGCCTCACCCCGCCTCACCCCGCCCTGCCACACCCCGCCCTACCCCGCCCTGCCACACCCCGCTCCCGTCCCGTAACGCTGAACCTCGATAAACCTTGACTCTCTTGTCGTGGGCCACCTGAGTTAGCGTGTTAACGTCAGAAATGACATAAAAAAGCAGTTGTGCTGGGACCGGAACGAACAGCCAGTCTCCGCTTTGCTCCGTTCTCGTCTGATTCAAGCTTTTTTTGTAAGCCTCAGAAGGTTGCAATATGTAGCGAAGATTAAAAATTCTAACGCTAACGCGTTAAACGGCCCCCTAGGTTTTAACACTTACCTTTAAATTACAAAGGATGAATTAATATACATTTAAAACTGTACGTGAGAACCAAATCATAAATTTTATTTGTAGCCACACAAATGGCGCCCCTCAGGCTAGCTATCAACAACGCCGCTTGGCGACCACTGAAGTCCAACCAAAAATAATTAAGTCGTAATTCTAAATTTGAAAACGAAATAAATGGACGTTGCCACATTTTAGCAAAAACTTTTTAGAGCTTTATTTTTTTTTGCATTGCGTAGATGAGAAAAATAAATTACAGCAAACGTTAAAAACATGAGCCTGAAGGGAATAAATACAAGGTTGGCATTGTTAGCGTCCCGCCGGCTCGACTCGGCCTGGCTGCTCAGCTCGTCATTGTCATAGAAACAGACGATGCAAACTCGTTTTATGCAAAAACGTATAGACAGTTTGACATAAGACCTATCTCAAAAATTTTCTAATTTTTTATAGTAATTTTTATTAGAATTTGGTGTAAATCGCTTCGACAGAATTTGCTGCGGCCATAAGGGGCCATCGTCAAGAATAAAAGAAATAAAAAACTTTCTGGCGAAAGCAATAGGCACCCCTAACGGGGGCCTAAAAACAGTAAGCAGGTAAATTGAATTTTTTCCACGTGGCCCATTTATCATATTCCAATCAGGACTTATAGTGACCTGCAGACTTGACGCATATCCGTTTTCTGCTGAACATCCAAAGTATGTTGTGAACGTTGCACTTCCAGGGCGTGGCTTTCCGATAGGCAGTTTACATCTTAAAATCTTGTAAAGACTACTCGTATGATGCGGTATGGGACAACGCTGGCCAGCAAAACGTGTCCAACTAAAGTGCTTGACACTTGGGTCCCCCATAAAATACATGGGTTTTTCAGCTAACTTTGCATCAAAAAGTGTCCAACATACTGTGTTCAAAGCTTGTTACGTCAGGGGTCAGTTGAACACTGTATGTTACTGTGACGTCGTTGAACTCAAACGCTTAGTGGATCGTTGTGAAACCAGTGGGTCAGCGGCTCGTCTCGCTGAGGGGGCAGCAGGGCGGCCCACACCCTGCGCCAGGCCCTCGCTGTCCACAGGGCTATCTCTCACTTTACGGCGCCATCGGCAGCTCGAAGGTGTAACTGAAGGTGAGGGCCAAGGAGGGGCACGGCCCGGGCGGGTCGGGTCGGGGTGAGTGGCTTTCAGGAACGATACTCGCAAAGTATGCTCGACTTCCAATCTTCCAACACGACGCATCGGAAAAAAAAGAAAATCTTGAAAGTGGAACATTTTTTTTTGGATACCTTTTAGGCACGAAGTAGCCTTCTTTATTATTGATGCACAGTAATCTAAAATGTTTAACTGACCCACACCAGTGTTGAATTAAGTGTTCAACACGATAAATGCCTAGGTCAAAAGTCCATGTAATGGGGCATACTGTGCATGGTAGAAATGTTCCCCCGGAATTTAAGCACCATCGGACCAATTCAAGGACAGGGGGTGGGAAAAACGTATGTGGCCGTCCTTGAATCGTTCTGGTGGTCCTTGGTTATCGAGGAACAGTTTTTCAACGAATATTTTTGCCACCAGAATGTGTGCAATGGAAGTGTAAGACACTTTCATCTCCAAAAATTTTGGGGTTTTTTTAATCACAGAAAGAGCTAGACCCAGGAAAAGTCTCCTTTGATTCAAAGCAATTTGGACTTTAAACTGGACCAGTTGAAATTGGACTTTAAATCAATAGAAATTCTTCAAAGTGATGAAGAGTTTTCTTTGTTTTAAAGATTTTCCATTGCATCAACATCATTATTTCCACTAGTCCATTTTTTTAAGTCCAAATTCCATTGAATCAAAGGAGCCTTTTTTCTGGGTGTACTTTGTGCAACAATCGTAAGTGTGTGTCAGTTAAACAGCCTTTCTTACAGCGCAACTAATTATACATCTAGGTCGCACTGTGTGTCTAAATGCGGCATGGGAAAAGGTCAAGGGCGTGCCTGCCATTCAAGGCTGAATTGGAAATGTAAATTATAGGTCAGTAGTTTATTGGAAGTGGCCCGGCTCAAGTGGCGCTGGGCTCGACGGGCGCGACCCAGCGACTGCTGCCCTAGGCCGTCTGGTCTGACCCTCTCTGTTGGAGTGCGGGCACACCGCGGCGCGGTCAGCATTACGGACAAAACTCGAAGAAAATGATGCATAACTCTAGTCTGGAGATTTGTTTTTAAGATTTCATACCGTAGGCCGGGCCCACCCGTAAAACGACGCCGACCACAGATTAGCGGAGATACGTCAGAACGCGCGAGAATTGCGACGCGAGGTGGGAGTGGGCGGCAAGAGAATAAATTCTTTGTAGTATCTGAGATTTCATATCTCTGAGATTGAGCGCGCGCGAGAGAGAGGGGGCGGGGGAACGCTAGAGAAACGGAACGCGCACAAGCTATCAGAAAAGGAAAGAGAGCTATTTTTGTCACGGTTCACGTTCCGTGGCACCACCGTGCGTTCAGCCCTGTCCCGCCCTACGCCCCTGCACTGTAAAAAGTATTAGTTATTTTGAACGGTGCAGAGCGTTAGGGAAGGGGTGTTGGGCAGGGGTGCACAGTGAAAAATATATCTGTTCATGTACGATATAATTTTTAATTTACCATCTACAAAATGTGTGGTACATGAGTACAACCTCACAAACAAAATCGTCATGTCACAGTTTTTGTTGTGAAGGATGAACCAAAAACTCACTGTTTATTGAGACGATAACACTTTTCAGAAATTTTCAAAATTATTGTTGGATTACGACATGATTGTTGTTGAACAACAGCTAACAAACTTAACTACGAGTGTGTTGTTAATGTAAATCAATTTATTTAACAGTGTACACCTTCAGGGGTGTGGGGGGTTGTGGGCAACGGTGCAGAGCAGGGGTGTAGGGCATGCCCTGCTCTGCTCAACCCTGCTCTGCCTTCCTCTGCCCTGCTCTGCCATGCCGCGCCCTCCCTGCTCTACCCGGCTGTCTGCCCCATCCCATACTGCCCGGCCCCACTGCCCTACCCCCTCCCCCTGGCCCACTGCATGCTCCGTACTCCGCCCGGTCAGCTCCTAATTAGCACACCGCACTCAAGGGCAAGGAGTCCCCTGGCCTTCCGGAAACGAACGGGAACTCGAGGAATGAGAGAGGGCGACAGGGAAAGTGAAATGGGCGAGGTTGAGTAAGTAAGAGGGGAAAAAACAAAGAATGGAAATAAAAGAGGCAAAAAAGCTGAGCGGGCAGAGGATTCAAAGACCTAATTCCACCCGTTTCCCACCCATTAATTTTTGAACAGGCTCACCCAACTTTTTGACCTCGTGAATAATTTGCTCCTCACCGATGCGAAAGGACGGCGGGTTGGAGGCTCATAGTGACCTCCGCTCCTTTGGGCAAAGTTGCGTTTCTCTCAATCGTCGCTTTTTTTCTTATTGTAACACTCTCTGTCGTCTCGCTTCTCCGTCCTGTTCTTTTCATACCTGGACGGAACGCTTACATCATCATCATCATCCTTTCGCTCGCCCCCCCCATCTCTCTCTCTCTCTTTCTCTCCCTCTCTCTCTCTCTCTCTCTCTCTCTCTCTCACTCTCCGTCGCCGGTTTGCCGTGCGCGTCTGCCTGCTCCTTCAACGGAGTAAAGGGCTAACCGGATCAGAAGGACATCCTGTGTAAACACGTGCTAAGAGCCTGGCTGGGCCTGTCGGAAGCTGCCACCCGTTGCGTTGCGTTGCGGGGCGGGGCGGGGCTGGGCGGGGCGGGGCGGGGTGGCGGGGAGTGGCGCCAAGAAAACTCTCCTACACTGTAATCAAAAATGTTCAACTGACACACACACTTCAGAGTGTAGAACACGAGTTGAACACTTAAAACTGCTTAGTTAAAAAGTCTATGTATTTTATACGAGGCATCAAGTGTTAGACCGGTATGTTCACCAGCAGAAATTGCCCAACCTAAGTGTCGAACACTTTCGTCCCCAATGAAATACATGCGCTTTTCAGCAAGTGTTCAACACTGTATTCAACACTTTGGAGTGTGAGGAGTGTGCGTCAGTTGAACACTTTTGATTACAGTGTAGGCACCTTGCTCATCCCGGCAGGGGTAGTGCGCCTCGCAGTGCCCCGCCTGCCCGGGTTACTGGTTTCTGATTAGACGGAACGTGTGTGCGGCTGGGATGGGATAGGATGGGATGGCGGCAAAGCGAGGGAAAACGATGTTAATAGAAAGCAGAGTACCTAGGGGGAGGAGAAGGGTGGGCGGGGAGTGCATACGCGCCACTCCTCTCACTCCCTTACTTTCGCTCCCTCTCGTCCTCTCTACACTGTTAAACCGAATTTTCATGTGACGATAATTAATTGCTACGAATATTTCGTCACAAGAGCTGGGATGAAACCGTCGTCATCGTCACATGACATGCATCTCGTCACTTGACAGGTATCTTTCGTCACATTACATTCACCATTCGTCACGCTGTGATGAACCATTCGTCATTTAACATTAATAGCACCCCTTTGTGACAAACCTTTCAGAAGCAAATTTAGCACTGACTTTGTCGTAATGTCACGACTTAAAATTTTACGGTGTAGGCCCTTTCACTCACCTCTACCCCTCTCCACTCTCCAACGCGTCCTTACTCTCTTCCATCACTACCTTCTTTCCCGCTTGCACCCTCCTCTACTCCCTTCCACTCCCCTACACTCCCCTTTCACATCCACTTTCCTCCACTCCTTGCCACATCCCTCCAGTCCCCTCCCCTCCATGCGCTCCCACGCTACGACACGCTCACACTCGCTTACGCGTTATCAGCGACGCACCACGCTGATAATGCGCCTGGCACGCGCGCACTGCCCTCCCCCCCGCGCCCTGCCACCGTCCGCCCCACTCTACCCCCCCCCCTGCCCTGCCCTTCATCCCCGCCCTCTCCGCCCCAGCCCGGCCCGGCAGGGACTCCATTTTCAAGTACCTCCGTTCCATTTCCTACATGTGTGGTGAAATATCAGCGTGTGCCGCGCCACTTCCATCGGGCGCGCGGCCGGTGAGCGATAAAAGTCAGTGGCTATGTAGATGAACATATATTGTGCGTGTATGTTTGAAAGAGAGGGATAGGGTGAGGAGAGAGAGAGAGAGAGAGAGAGAGAGAGAGAGAGAGAGAGAGAGAGAGAGAGAGAGACAGACAGACAGACAGACAGACAGACAGACAGACAGACTGAGAGATAATGAAAGAGGGAGGAGGTGTGTAAGGAGGGAGATGGAGATGAGAAGGCAGTAACCCAAGCAAACTGACAGGACTCCTCACCAAGGCACGCCGTGCGCATCCCAATAATTTTCCGAGGCGTCATATCACCATCCTCTCTTTGTTCGTAACGGGGAGCTTTTTGATAGGTGTGCATATAGGAAAAGCAAAGGTAGGACTGAGTGCCTTTTTCAGGGTGTTAAAGTTGAATGCCTTTGGAGTGGCTCGAAAATGTCCCAGGCATTATAATTTACCTATGGGTTGCATTTGGGTAGTTGTAATATGCCTTTCTAGGGGTGCTAATTTCTAGTGCCTCATCAGCAACGGTATTGAAATCTGTTTAGACAGAAAAAATGTTGTCCAGCTACAGCAAATATTGTCCATTAACAACCATAGTTATCCAGGAACAACAAAGTTCTTGATTTGCCTTGAAAACAATTATCATTATTTTTTTTTAACAATCTTCGTTGTTCTTGACCAGCATTGATGTTTGTCAACAAAATTGTTGTTCCAAATAAATTGTTTCTCAACAGGCAATTTTTACTGTGTGGGCAGTTCAGCTCGACACAGAAGTAGTCTCCATTCTCTCCCGCTCTCCCTGACCGGCCAGGCCCCTGTTGAACCAAATTGTCATGTGACGATAAATATTGCTACGAATATTTGTCACAATAATAGCTGTGATGATCCAGTCGTCACAGAACATACATTTCGTCACTTGACATGAACACTGAAAAATATCCTTGTAATTTTACAATAAAGTTTGTAAATTCAATCAACGAAATATGTTGTGAATTTACGAAATTTAAGAAATCATGGGTGTTACTGAATTTCAAGTCGATAGAAGGTGTTTGTAAATTTACGATCTGTGATTGCCATATTACGATTGCACCTTGTGGAAAATTTTCCCGTAAATCTACGAATATTTTTCACAGTGGAATCTCTCGTCACATGGCTTGAATCTTTCGTCACATGACATGAATCTTCGTCACACTGCGATGAACCATTTGTCACGTGACGAACCTTTCAAAAGTAAAATTTAGCACTGACTCGGTCGTAATGTGACGACTTGAATATTTACAGTGCGGGCATGGCACCGTGTGGCCGCCTGCAGACGGGCGCGTAGGCCACCCGCCCATCCGGCGTGTGAGGCGGGCCTGCCGGGCCTGCGGCTGGCAGGCGGCCTGCGCTCGCAGCTCTCGGCGCTGGCGCTGGGCGGCGCAGGGCGCGCCTGAGTTATTTTAGGCGCTAAGACAAGACGTGGGCCGCGTGCGCCGCCCCCACGCAGCCCAACCCTCGCTCCGCCCGGCGCTCGCTCCTAGAGCAGTACAAGACCGTTTCCAGCCCCTCCAGCGCCAGGGCCAGGGGGCGTGGCGGGGCCAAAAATCAGGTCGTTATTTACTCTGTGGGGCGACAGGGAAGAGGTACCGGGGCGCGGGACCTGCCTGCTGACTCAGTCAACCGTGGCGCCAAGTACAAAGAAAGAGAGAGAAAGAGTCAGAGAGAATGGGAGAGAGAGAGAGAGAGAGAGAGAGAGAGAGAGAGAGAGAGAGAGAGAGAGAGAGAGAGAGAGAGAGAGAGAGAGATAGGAGAGAGAGAGAGAGAGAGAGAGAGAGAGAGAGAGAGAGAGAGAGAGAGAGAGAGAGAGAGAGAGAGAGAGAGAGAGAGAGAGGGAGGAGGTTGGCGTTGCTCATAGTTATCCGGACGTCGCAAAGAGGGAACGCGGTACGGCGGGGTGAGGGCGGGGTGAGGGCGGGGTGAGGACACCAGACAGACGGGAGATGAGTACACACAGACAAGATCTCCTCGGTAAAACAGGAGGCTTGGGACACAACGCGAGATTGTCTCAGAGAGAGAGGGAGAGAGAAAGAGAGAGAGAAAGAGAAAGTGAGAGAGAGAGAGAGAGAGAGAGAGAGAGAGAGAGAGATAGAGAGAGAGAAGGGATTACTAAGGAAATCTACTCATTTCGGCCGCACATCTCCGCTTTGCGATCCCGAGGGGATCTCTTTCCGCGCGTATTGCGAGGGCAGTGGGACTGATAGAGGCCAGCAGGGTGGGGGGTCGTTGTTGGTGCCGGGTGTAGTAATTTGGCGATTACGTTGCGACCATTAACTCGACTGGTGTGCCGGTTATGAAATTGGGTCTGAGCTGAGTCGGGATCCTCTCCGGAGAGAGGGGGAAGAGGGGGAGGGGGGTTGCTCTACCGTTGTCCCCCACCCTGCTCCCTTCGGTTTGTGATTGTGCTATCAACGAGACCCACGCCAGCCCAACCTCACCGGGACGTAGGCTCGGCCGCGTGGGTCCCTGTCCCGCATGGCACATGGCACTGAATAATACGAGATGATGTCCTGGTGATTGCCGACCTCCGCTCCTCCCTCCGGCCCTCCATCTCCCCCTCCCTCTCTTCTCCCTCTCCCTCCTCCCCTCCCCCTCTCTCTCTTCTCCCTCTCCCCCGCACTGGAAAAACAAACGTTGCGTGCGTTACACTTGCAAGTGCGACCCCTGAACAGATCGCATCATGTGGTGTGACCGCAGTTTTGATCACGTTTGTGTGTGCCATCTCCTATGTGAAATGCCGTATACCCTGGAGCTTGCGTCGCATCACATGGTGTGACGTAAATTTAGGTCGCATTACTGGTCCAAAACTGGTCACACCAATTGATGCGACGCACGTCACGTTTGTTTTTCCAGTGCTCCCTCCGCCCCTAGCCCGGCTCCGGTCCCTTCTGCCTCCATTGCACGGTTTTGGCGTGCATGTGTGTGTGTGTGGGCGCACTTGTGTGTCTGCGTGTGGTTAATCCGCAGATCGTCGCTGCCGCGGTGAGGCGCGCTGCCTCTTGCGGTGTCGTCGCCCTCCAGAGAGATCCCTTTTGCAAGATATTATGTACGTGTGTGTGTGTGTGTGTGTGTGTGTGTGCGTGCGCGCGCGCGCGTGTGTGTGTGTGTGTGTGTGTGAGCCCGCCTCTATGGGTGTGGGTGTGAGTGTGTGTGTGTGAGTGTGTGCGTATCTCGCGGTGAGGACGCACACAGCACGGCGCGGTGGTGAGGGAAATCTTATTAGGCAGCGCATGGTGCCGGGGACGACCGCGCGTGCGAACACGAGCGGGAGGGTGGTAACGCCTCTCACTCCGTCCTCATCAGGAACGTGGTCGTCATCACGGTGGCGTCGTCAACCCAGCAATCAATTTCTTTTTCGTGAAGTTTCCGGTTGATTCGGAATTCTTTCCTATGGTATGCTCCCGGTGAAACCGGATCCTAGTTTTCCTGGGAGGTTTAAGCCGTGCTGCCCATATATATATATATATATATATATATATATATATATATATATATATATATATATATATATATATATATATATATATATATATATATATATATATATATATATATATATATATATATATATATATATATATGATAGGCCACCTCGCAGACACACTCCACTCTCCCGTGCAAACGGCGACAATAAGGTTTCGCCAAAAGTTAGTTTGTCCTCACTTTCCTCCGGGTCCGCGCCCGGGCCAGTTCCTGTGATGCGGCTGCCCAGCTGGCTCCTCCTCGTCCCTTCCCCACTGCCAGAAATTTCCACGGTAATTTCTACGGTTTTTCCTTTTATTTTTTTTTCCAGGTCTGGACCGTTTTTAGTGGGTACGGGACGTCCGTAGTACGTATGACCGTTTCTGCCTTTAATTTAACTTTTTTCGAAATTTGAAGAAACTTAACTACGGAATTGGTCACGGAAAACACCGTAGTTTTAAGATACGGCTGTTCCGTAATCAAACAAAACGGATTTTTCCGTAGTATCTGTGGAATAAGGTACCGGATTTTTGAACGTCCCCCTCCCCCTCTTCCCCTCCCCACCAACTGCACACATCCGGGGAGAGCTCCGCTTTGACCCGAAATACAGATAAAAGGACAACTATACTATCACGGGTGCTTCTCTCTGTTGCGTCGCAGGCCGCAGGTGCTTCTCAACGATGATTGTCCAGCTGGATGAGCCGGCAAGCTTCCAGTAGACTCCAGGCTGTAGGCGCCAGGAGCGGCCAGCTCGGCCCCTGTATGCTCCAGGCGGCTCCAGAAGCCCCGGCCCGTTCCTGTCCAGTGAGGTAGGTGGCCCTGTTTGTCTTTCCGCCGCTGTTTGTGTTTCGTCCGCGGAGGTGCGAGGCGCGGCGTAGCGTGGCGCGGTGGTCGGGGTTGAATGGGGTGGGGGGTGGGGGCTGCTCTCCTAGCACCGGCTAGCAGTGTGATTCTACCCACTCCGATACGGCCGCAAGGATAGGAGTGAAGGGAAGGGAGAGAAGGAAAGGAAAAGCTGGGGAGGTGGGAAAGGAGAAGAGAAGCATGAGGAGGAGGAGGAGGAGGAGGAGGAGAGAGAGAGAGATAGAGAGAGAGAGAGAGAGAGAGGGGGGGGGGGGGAGGGAGAAGGGTGGGAGGAGGAGAGAAAGAGCACTGTCAGAAATTTCCACGCACCCCCGGCATCCCGTTTTGTTCGTCTGCCTGTCTATCTATACATCTGCCTGTGTGTGTGTGTGTGTGTGTGTGTGTCTCCGAGGTGGAGAGAGTAAGAGAGGTGGATTGGGGGGGGGGGGCAGCCTTTACCCTCACAGGAGCGCCGCACGTTCATTGTGCCCGGGCCCCGGGGTAGGATTTACCTCAACACGTAAGTCTCGAAACGCCCAGCGTGGCATGCCTCTCCCTCGCACTCCCCTACCCCCTGACCCTCCTCTCCCCTCTCCCTCATATTAGTGGAACTGCTTAGTTATGACTTTGGCTCGGAGTTTCAAGACGCCCGCCGACGGACTGGCTTCGGATTAGACGAGGAAAGGAGGAGGGGGAGGGGCGGGGGCAGGCTGTAACTACCAGGCTACGCGCCCATGATATAGAAGATGGCCGAATCATTAAAAATATTCTGGGGGAGAGAATATTGTTGGCGTATAGTTGGCGTAGTTACGATGAAGCTGTAATGCACTGTCAAAAATTACAACGGGAATTTTGACGGGATGGCCCGGTTATTTTTTAGCCGGTCTGAACTATCTTTAAATTTACGGGACGACCGTACCAGAAAAATAATACGGACCTTCCCGTACATTCAAATTACGGACCGACCCGTACACCAAAATCCTGGAACTTGTGTTTTATGACTCCCAGAGCATTTTTGATGAAAATTGGTTATTGCACACTTTGCATCTAAGTAGG
>CM066258.1:372537-402537 GCA_033675135.1 Frankliniella intonsa
TGGGTCAGTACTACTAATGGGCCTCGCAGAGAACGGAGATCAGAGGATAGGGTTAGGACCCCACCCGCCCCGGCCCAGAACAGCCCAGGGGTTGTCGAGCCCCCTGCCGCCCGGCCCCGTCTTGCACCAGAGGTGTCCACAGAGGGAGGGCGGGGCGGGGCGGCGTGGGGCAGCGCGGGGTGGGGCGGGGCGGGGCGGGGCGGCGCGGGGCGGTGCGGGCCGGGCGGTGCGGGGCGGGGCGGGGCGGCGCGGGCGGCGCGGGGCGGCGCGGGGCGAGGCGGGGTGGCCCCTGGCGGCCCAGCGCCTCCCTGCAAAGGGTTGATGGAGTGCGGGAGGTTTCGGGGGCAGAGAGGAAGGTCCTGTCACCAACATTGCGCTCTCTTGGAGAATGAATGATGCAGCCCCTCCCTCCCCCCCCGCCCCCACTCCCCGCCCCTCGCACCTGCCCGCCGCGCTTCCGGTGCTGGACGCGGACCCTGTCAATAGCTGCGCGCCCCCGCCCGCCCCGCCCCGCCCGCCCCGCCCCGCCCCGCCCGCCCCGCCCTGCCCCGCCCCGCCCGCCCCGCCCCGCCCCGCGCCGCTTCTCTGCCCGGCAGGGCGACCTCTCTTCCAGTGTCCTCGCGGCGCCCCGCCCTGGAGCTCCTCCTGGAGGTCCCGGGTCCTTCGGATCCTCCGGGGTGCGAGGGGCCTCCAGCAGGGCTCCGGGCCCCGCCAAACACCCCGCCGTCGCCCGGATGCGACCGTCCCGAATAACCTGGTGGCGACCGCACAATACCCAAACAGCCCCAGCCGGAGCCACCTTATATGCGCGCCTGGCCAGCCCAGACCTCTCAGGCCTCCCCTCTCGCACCCTCCACTGTGAAAATTATCTTCTTAAATTGACAAAAATTGATTTGGTGATTTACTTTTCACAACAACATGTGTTGTAAATTTTCGACAGCCGAGGGGAAACAGCTTAAAAATTTTTGTACGCCTATCAATTAAGAAAGATTCAGTTAAAAATTCAGAAAAGTTCACAACAACTCAGAAAGTTTAGAAAAAAAAATCAGAACAAACAAGAACAAATTATACCAAATCAGAAAAATCAGAAAAAAGCGAAAATTGCCCCAAAACATCGATAAAAATTAACAAAAATTCACGACATTTGTACTCGAAAATTCAGAGGTGTTTCCCCCTTGTCGACACCCCACTCCTGCTCAACAGTGAACCCCAATAAGTCAATTCATTGTGCTTATATTTTCACGAAATTTTAATTAGGTTTACATGCATACCACGGAAAATTTCAAGTAAATGTATAACTCTTTTTCACAGTGCCAGCGGAAGGTGCTTGGAAATTTACTCTGCAGACAATAAAGCATATCTGCACTTTCAAAAACAAGTTTTATATACGAAATAATAATGTGACAGGAACGACGGAGGTGTCTGTATGTGAGCTCTGCTGGGTTAGGGCGCGCAGCGCTTGGTTTTGCAGGGCGGGGCGGGGCGGGGGGGCGAGGCGGACGGGTTGCGGGGGCGTGCTTTGCCTCTCGCGTCGTCCACTTACTACTTGAGCTCCTCGCCTTTCTTTTATGTTCGAGCAATTTCGTGAAATAAGATTTCCCACCAGTGCGAAAACAATGGAGTAGCCGGGGTGGGGCGGGGCGGGGAAGAAGATGGAGGGGGGGGGGCGGAGATTTGTACAGTTGGGTATTACGTCGCGCGGCCCGGGCGGAACTCGCGAGGGCGCAAGGGAGGGGATTAAATAAGAAAACGGACAAGAGAGAGCAGAAAAGGAGCCGCGAGCCGAGAGAAAGAAGAAGAAAAAGAAAAGAAAAGATAACAGAAATCGCAGAAACAGGACACGACGCCACGCGAAATACAACAACTTTGTGAAGGAGACATTTACATATTAAAGACCGAGAGCGAGTTGCCCAAATAAACAGGAATAATTTAGTGGACTTTTGGACATGCCGTTGTCCGACTCGTGTATTCCTTCCTGCGCGCTATGTTCCTCTTCCTTATATATTTTTTTCTTCTTTTACTCCCAGCAGCGCGGCCGCATTGTCTCGCACGGCTGTAAGGACGCGGGGCGGAGCCGCGAGGCGCTCTCGCGGAATATTATTAAATCAGGCCGCTGCGCTCGGGAGCGAGTCTGCGCGACCAGGCGATGTAAGCGTGCGGCAGATAGCGGGCTGCAATCATTGAGAGTGAGAGCCAGCGTCACCCCGGGCCCCGCCCCGGCCGGAACCAATGTGTGTTATGTGCGACGTGCACGCGCCACCGCGACGGGCTGGGGCGGGGCGGGGCGGGGCTGGGTGAGGCGGGGCGGGGCGGGGCGGGGCGGGGCGGGGCGGGGCGGGGCGGGGCTGGGCAGGGCGGGGAGGGACGGTACGGCGGGCCTACAGCGAACCTCCTCCAGCAGCAGGGCAGCAAGCCGTCTGCAGCAGCCATATTTTTCTCGATTAGTACAATTTTTCTTGTTTTGCCTAACAATTTTGTGTTTTAGTAGATGATAACTAGGAGTACCGGGTGTTTCTTTGAATGCGTAACAGTATTGCGGGATTGCATACTCACCAGAGCTGCAGGGGCCATAGCGCCTTACGGGCGAATTGGGTAGGCAAACCCGCAACACTGTTACGCATTCAAAGAAACACCCGGTACGTGCGGCAGGCACGTAGTTGCTGAGCGAAGTGATTGTTAAAACAAAAGGACGATTTCAACCCTTCCGCCGTGTAGACAGGCAACCTACATGATGCCCGTCAGCATGAAGTAATTGAGGATTTCGGAGCGGGGGAGGGGGGGGGGGGCGAAGGAGGTCAAGAGCAGGAGAGGTGGTGGAGGGACAACAGGCCAACAATGACCGTTCGTACTCAACCGAGAGAAGGGAGCATTCCCTCTCAGATATCCTGAAGTAGAAAGTCCCGGACACCCAATGTGATAGACACCAGAGGTGCAGGTCGCCGTGGCCTCCAAAGTGCGGTTGTCCTGTGCGGTGACCTCGTGCCCCACCTGTGCCTGACGGGGGGAGGGCGCCATAGACGCGGGACGGTGACACCCTTCCCGAAATCCAGAACGACATTATGAGTGTGACGCCGTTGTGGCAGGGACATGCTGAGCATCCCCTCGGAGCTGTCCCCTGGTCGAAAGTCTCGGACACCCTATGGGGTCGACGCCAGAGGCGCAGTGGCCTCCAAAATGTGGTTATCCTGCGCGGGGACCTAGAGCACACTTCCCCTTCACTTTCCCCCTCCCCACCCGGAGGTAAGATAAGTGCCAATAAGTATCATCTACATGATAAGTATCAGAATGCAACTGCATGATATGCTGTCAGCCCCTCCCCCTTCCTATCCTTCTGAAACAAGTTTGTCTTCACACCAAGTTACTAGTATCAATGGTAAGCCAAGCATTGGGTCACTCATTCAAAAATACATAGTAATGAATGTTGTTAGAGAGGCCACTAACTTTAAATGCAAGGAAGACATTCACAATGACTCACTACCTTTAAATGATGAGGCAAATCTATTTTGAAATGATTTATAGCTATTTGAAATAGATGAAACACTCCAAAACCTCCGTAGCATTTTAATGATTATACGACTTTGTTTTGATAATATTTCAGTGTTTTAGAAACACTGATTTAGTGTTAACACTCTCAGCATAATTGTTATATTACAAGTACCTTTTCTCACCTAAATCCAATCTACAGTATCGCCCCTTGTGTTTGAGGGAGTCAAAGTTCTATAAACTAATCATTTTTTAGAAACGAATTATCCGTATCATTACTTTTATAGAGCAGCTTTCTTCTCATTCAAATTCATAGCAAAAACGGATCAAGCAGTATGTTTGGTTTAATACATGAGATAACTTGATTAGAAATCGTATCACATCAAGAACAGAAAAGGTTCGGAACAAAATCCTACTAAATTTATCTGAATAATACCCATACTATTTACTTTTTCTAGTTGGGTTTAAAGGTTATAAGATTTTAATACTTTCACCACACTTTGATGTGTCTTCTTTAGTACAATGAGACTCCAAATGTTTCTATTTAATATTTATAAATTAATTACTTTTTTTTATAACAAATGTCTCTTATCTCATGTCTAGAAGGAGCACAGTTCTACTACAGCATCAATACCGTATTGGGGAAACCGTTTGGCTGGTAATTTGTGGCGGCTCAATTAGAAATCACAACACTTGGGTACCGAGAAAAGGTTACAAGCAAAATTTAACCAAATATAAGTAAATAATATCACAGTTAGTAACTCTCACTTGTCAGATCGAGGTGTTATGTGATTTTAATACTCAGACCAAGGTCTGCTGTCTCCCAGACAGAACTGTACAATGCTCTATTGTAAACAACATTATTTATGTTATTAGGTTATGTCACTCACCCAAATAATAAGTTCAGCAATCCACCTTGAAGTTCAGAAGTAAGTTGACACGATCCTGGCCGTCATTCCAGTAGTCCGTAA
This sequence comes from Frankliniella intonsa, assembly GCA_033675135.1. NCBI lineage: Eukaryota > Metazoa > Arthropoda > Insecta > Thysanoptera > Thripidae > Frankliniella > Frankliniella intonsa. The sequence continues at coordinate 376,992 of CM066258.1, forward strand.
CGGTCATTTCACAAATCCAACACAATCCAAGGTATTTTGAGAAAAAACTTGAGGCACTCAACCCCAACCCACTCCACAGACGTCACTCGACAAATCACTCGTACACACACTTCTACTAAATGACGACACTTGAAACTTCGTGTGGAGACTACTGCCACTCTAAAAACGATTTCAGACAGCATATTTCGTCGAACTGACTATTAAATTTCTTATTTCGATCCTGTAAACAGTCCAGGTGGACACCGGGCTTGGTCCTTCGGGGTCACTTCGCGGGGTCGTTCGCGAGAGTCACCCCACCCGCGGGGGTACTTCGCGAATATCCTCGCGAGTCACCCCCATCGCGGGGCACTCGCGGCATCGCGATCCGCGGCTTGTCACTTCGCGGGGCGCTCGCGGGGGACAGTTTCGCGGGGTCCGCGAGTCACCTCCTAAAGGAACGTACGGCTGGAGCTTCAAAACAATTGACAAACGCATCTGTCCTCACCAGTCTAAACCGTCCAGTAGTTCACGCGCAGCCGCTAGGTAGCGCTGCGCTATCGGTCAGCGTTGCCAACCTTTCCGGAGTGAAGTTTACATTAATCGTTTTAATATTTCGAACTCCCTTTAGAGTAAAAGTCTGGACAAATATTATAGCTCTGAAATTAGTAGATTACGGAACACTACCGCGTTTTACGATTACTTCTGTACTGTAAGAGGAGAACCGGCTAACACAGACGAACAGACAGACTCACGACCAAGTACACTTCCGATCCCCAGCAGGAGTTAGCTTCGCTTCGCTCAGCGATTAAACAACAACAACATTTATTTCATACGGGTTATTGTTGGACTGATGACTGGCCACCAAAATGTGTCGAACTAAGGTGTTAGACACCTTGTATCATTTTATCAAATTATCAAAAAAAATAATTTAGACTGTGATAGGTTTTCAACAACAACAAAAAAAGTACTCACAACTTAAAGAGTTTTTGGTGTTCTTTAAAGGCACACACGTTCGGCACTGATATTCTACATTACATATCCGGACATCGCGATCTCCAAAAGCTCCTTTCTCGGCGGCTGGGCGGTATTCATTTAATTCCTTTCGGTGATATTCCCGGCCAGGGCGGGGCGCCCCGCTCTGGTCCTTCCTGCCGCTCGCGGGCAGATGGTCATAAATTCCACGATCATTCTGTCGGCCAGACGCGGGCGTTCGTTCGTTCGTTCCGTTCCTCCCTCCCTCGCGCGCGCCTGCTGGCCTGCAACCCGCTTCGCATCAGATTTCTCTTTTTCTTCCAATTCCGCTGTCTCCTCTCTTTTACCTTTTTTTCCCCTTCTGCCCGCCGACTCTCGCTTTTCTAATGCCTATTTCTTTTTTTTTCCCATTCGTGTCTCCGGCGAAGTGACTTATTGCGATCCGGCCGCTGCCATTTATGAAAGGGCTTTCCCCGGGATTTATAAGTCCGTGAGGGGGCAGGGGGAGGCGAGGGGGCACCGCCTTACCCACTGCGATAATGAGACTGGCCGAGCAGAACAAACAAACCAGAAGGCAGTAGCGCAAAGCATGCCCTATCGAAAATGAAGATTTAAAAATTTCTCCCCTCTGGTACAGGCCATAGGCTAACGCGCTGACCTGGCCAACAGTCTCCGTACAACATCATCATTTTGTTCTCGCGCTCGCGGGGGAGAACAACTCTCTCTCCCCCGCTCTCTCTCTCTCTCTCTCTCTCTCCCTCCACGGGTCTCTGGGAGCTTGTGAGACAAGGAGAGGAACAAGGTGCCGGAACTAATCAGGCATTACACGGCGGCGGTATAGAGGGAGGGTGGGTGGGGATTGGTCACGGAACAGGGGGGCGGGGCGGGTTGGGATGGGGCGGGGTGGGGCGGGGCGGGGCGGGGTAGGGCGGGCGCGCGGGGTGTGGCGCCCCGGGCAGCGCTGGCGTGGGAGCACCGCGGAGCACCACGGGCAGCGCGCGGAAACGATCTGTTTCTTTGGACGCGCTAAATGCAAATAGCTGTTGGTGCCATTGGACACGCACCCGCCCCCCGCACCGCACCGCACCGCCAGGGCAATATTGCGCGCCGCCCTGTGGGACCGACCGACCCAGCCAACGACCGCTGGCTATCTTCAGTAATCACATCAACTTCATTTATAACTTTTTCGTGATTTTTAATATTTTCTTTTTTCAAAAACCAAAACCATTTTCAACATCACTGCAAACCCTGGAACCCAGATTCTCGCTCAGAAATGGAGAGGACTCTTTGCCTTGCCTATTTAGAGTGAGAATTTTTAACTTCCCTCTACTTAAGCGGTATATTGTTTTAGCCTCGCTCAATTTGTGTAATGATTTCATAACCTTACTTCATTAAAGCAAGAATTCGCTCTTTATTCGGGCGAGATCACAAAATTCTTTCTCAAAATAGAGGAACTCTCTAGAGGAAAATGCTCTCAAGAAAGTAACAAAATTACCCTCAAATTCTCGTCCGTATGGGAGCGAGAATCAGGATTTCTACATTTTCAGTGATGGGTTGATTTTTATTTCTGGCGCGAAGGACGTGGCACTGTTCGCAAGGAATATTTTGACGCGGACGAACGGTCCCTCGGGTCCCTCTGAATATCGCAGCGTCTTGTGGGAATGTTGTGGCGGGGCGTGGCGGGACGGGGCGAGGTGGGGCGGAGGTATGGCGCCATGGAGATGAGGGTCGCCTGACAGCACGGTGCGAGCCTACTTATCCCCCTCCGCACCCCGCGCCCCTCCCCGTGGCCTCTGCCAAACCGCCTCCGCCGCCGCAAGCACGGCCTCTGCCCTGGGCAGGCTGGGCGAGCCCGGCCCGGCCCGGCAGCCAGGAGAGCAGAGGCCAATAAAAATGGAGACCACCTTATCTGGCCGGAACATGTTGGCCCCCGGGAAGGAAGAGGGGCGTGGCGGGGCGCGGCGCGCGGCGACTCCAGACTGTGCTTAAACTATATTTTATACAATGGGGCGCGTGGGGTGGAGAGAGAGAGGCAGGGAGGGAAAGAGAGAGCGACAGCGAGAGACAGAGAGAGAGAGAGAGAGAGAGAGAGAGAGAGAGAGAGAGAGAGAAGAAAAAGGAGAAAGAGAGGGAGACGGACGGAGAAGGAGGAACGCAATCCTCGCGAAAAATATGTGAACTTTGGTCATCTGCTGGAATAGAGTTGTTATTATTATGATGAGACCGAGGCGCGAGGCGAGAGATAGAGAGGGAGGAGGGGAGGGACGGAGGGAGGGAGGGAGGGAGGGGAGAGGGGGAGGAGCGGAGGAGGCCATTCCCCGCGCGCCACTCCTCAGGAGAACGGGAGGGGAGGGCGAAAGGAAGATAGCCGGGGCGGGGCGGGGCCGCGCGGGGCCCTGGACCACGAAGATGCTATTGGAAGTAGGGGAATGGGGATTGGGCAGAATAGTGGGGTGAAGGGACGGGGGAGAATGGAGAGGCAAAGTCTCGCGCCAGAAGAAGGGCAGAAGGGAGCCGCGGGGTGGGTGGGGCGGGGGGCATGTGTAAAGGGCGAGGGCAGGGAGACCCACTGCATGGTCAATATGGGTAGAGTTGCCACCAAATCCCCGGCGATGCCGAGCGATATGGCCGTGGCGCGGCAGCCGGGCCGGGCGAGACGAGGACTCCTGTCAAAAAGTGATTCCGTTGGCAAATCCGTCCGCCCCCTCCCCCCTCTCCCCTCCCCCTCCTCCCACCGCCTGCCTCCCCCTGGTGGCTGCTGCGTCCTCTCGTATCGCGGGAGGACATAGCGCGGTGGTTGGAGCGCGGCGCGGCGGGGCGCGGCGGCGGCGGGGCCTGTGCCTGCTGCCGCTGCGGGGGCCCCCGAGCGCCCGGGGATAGGCAACACGGCCACGGGGCTGCGCGCCGGGACAGCATACCGAGCCCCTGCGGGCGGGCACGGGCTCGGGGCGCGCCGCAGAGAGCCAGAGAGAGAGAGAGAGAGAAAGAGAGAGAGAGAGAGAGAGAGAGAGAGAGAGAGAGAGAGAGAGAGAGAGAGAGAGCTGTGGCGCCGTGACAGGTCCGTCATCTGCGAACCGAGGGAAGGAGAGAGAGAGCGTGTTACAGTATCTTAGAAGACGACGCAATATTACTAATACTTTTGGTGTTCGTCAACGACGTTTTTCTTGCCCTAATTTCGCAGGGCCAACGCTTATTATTTTAATTCATTATTCTGCCTGGCCTCGCCGCCCACCATGCTCCGCGCCGCGTTCTCACACACAGCTCATCCTTAAACGACTCCCAAAGAGTTATTAAATCGGACAATCGTGACAATCGCCGCATCGCACTGCGCGGCAGCACAATACAAATGAAGCCACCAGCGCTAACCCTTTCCTCCGCTAAGCGACCCCCCCCCCCCCTTTCCACGGCCATCCCCCACACCACCCCCTCTCCCTCCCTTTCCACCGTTCCCCGCCTCCCCTCCTTCCCAGCCAACGCTGATTCCTTTCGATCCGGGGCGAGTGATGTTTAAATTAAATGGACTGAGAACGATATGATAAGCTTTGTGTTTGAGTGGGGCCGTGACTTCTCTCTCTCTCTCTCTCTCTCTCTCTCTCTCTCTCTCTCTCTCTCTCTCTCTCTCTCTCTCTCTCTCTCTCTCTCTCTCTCTCTCAACCAGCCCACAGCCTGGTTGTTCGTTTCACTTCTAGTTTTGCTTTCCACCGTGCTGTATGCAAGGGGGGAAGAAAGTTTGTTTCGTGTTGCGGTCATAAATTTACCCCTGCTCCGATTCCAATCTGTGCGGTGGGGTTTTTGTTCTCCGGCCTCGGCTCACTGGGGCTCGCGGCGCGCGGCGCGCTGGCCCAACCAGCCCCCTGTCATTGAATATGTTCACCGAGTTTACGACGTTCCGGCTAAGTGCGCTTTGCGTCCAGACCGTCCACATCTGCATGAATATACCAGACCCCCCCCCCCTCCCCTTTCCATCTTCTTTCAGCTTGCTTTTTGAAATCAATTCCCTTGCATATCGTTCATGTACAAATCGAAGACGTGTGTTGGTGCGCGCTCGAAAAAGTTATACATCTACATGGTCGACGGAGAACAACAAGATAGACATCACATCATTTTATTTCGGTTAATTTCCATCCGGCTTCTAGGATTAATAGCGCAATTTTTCTGATCCGTTTGCACCTTGTACTTGGATATAAAGTTTTGTGCGGCAAAGGATACTAGAAAGAGGGGCAAAATGGATCAGCCTTATCGCAGAACTCTAAAAGCTGAACATAATATCAGAAGGGAAATTCCTTGACATTTCAGGAACCTCTAGATTTGGTAACTATATTAAATTTAACTATAAAACCTTTACGTATCTGATTGGTATTCATCCAAAGAGACTGCACCATAGCAAATGTACATGTAAACATCGAAATAAAAATCAATGGGAAATACACATACACATTTCACATCCGACAACAACAAAGAAACGTGAGAAATAAAAATAAAACTTAACAAGTAATAATAATAATAAATAACATTATATGAGCCTGCAATAACTTTCTGTCGACTAGATATATATTTTTATCACAGCTTTAAATGACCGAGTTTGAGTAACTCTGAAAACACGTTCGCGCGTCTGCGCCTTCTCACTATCGATATAGTTTTATATTTTATTTAGTCGTAACCAGTCCAGAGCGGACGGGGGTCAGTGGAACTTGTAGTAGTTGTTGATGAGGTAGTAGCCGTGCCGGAGGTCGGCGGGCGCGTCCCCCGCGGCCGCTGCGGCCGCCAGGCGGTGGTACATGTGCGCGCTGCCGTCGGCCAGGGCGCGGCGCTGGGCCAGCTGTTGTTGCTGCTGCTGCTGCTGTTGCTGCTGCTGCTGCTGCTGTTGTTGTACAAGCAGCTCCTGCTGCTGAAGCTGTTGCTGTGGATGCCGCTTTGGCGAGGGCCGGCGTCACTTGGCCACGCTGCCGGCCAGGATGGAGGGCGCCGCGACGCCCGACACGCCGCCCCGACGCCGGGAGGAGGCGGGCGACGTCTTGCCTCCGCAGAGGTCCAGCTGCGCCTCGTGGTCCTCGCCCGCGTCACCCTCCTTGTCCTGGTGGGCCGTCATGTGCCTGGAAAGGAAGAGAAAAACAGGTTAGATGAGCTTTTTTTAAAAGTTTTTTTTCTAGGTTCGAAGTATTTTTAGTTTGAGTCATGCAGAGTGAGAGCTGGGGCCGGTGATGCAAGATCGACGCCTACCTGGTGAGGTGGTGCCGCTCCCTGAAGCTCTCCGCACACACGGGGCACTTGAGCTTGTCCTGCTCCCGGCGCCGCCGCCCGGGATCGTTGACGGCGTGGTCGCTCTTGTGGTGCGCGCGCATGTGGTACACCAGGTCCGAGGTCATCCTGAAGCTCACGTTGCACTTGGCGCACACGTTCTGCGCCGGCAGGGACAGCGCGGCCAGGGTGGGGGGCATGAGGGAGGCGGACACGGCCGCGGCCAGGGCGGAGCCCGCGCTGGGGGCGGAGGGGGCGGGCGCCGAGCCGAAGGGGTAGGCCGCCGCGGCCGCGGCCGCCAGGTTGGTGTAGGCGGCCAGCGAGTCCGGGTACAGCATGGGGCCGGGGCCGACGGGGCCGAGGCCGGGGCCGGGGCCGGACTGCGACGGCCTCAGCTTGTGGAAGCCGGCCATCAGCTCCTGGGGCTTGCCGTACGACGAGAAGGGGAAGGACGAGGCGCCGTTGGCGGTGGGCGGCGAGTAGCGCCGGCCCTTGGGGGCCTGCTTGTCCTGCGGCGAGGGCGAGGACGCCGGGGGCGGGGCGCTGGCGGCGGGCGCGGCCGGCGGCGGGTGGGCCTGAGGCACGTAGAATGGCGGCGCGCCGTAGGGGGTGGGCCCGGCCCCGGCGGGCGGCGCCGCGTGGTAGGCGTACGGCGGTGAGCCCGCCCCCGGCACGGCCGCCCCGTGCGCCGCCCCCAGCCCCAGCGGGGTGGAGGTGGGCGTGGACGCGGTGGAGGACGCCGGCCCGGGCCCCGGCGACGGGCTCAGGCTGTTCTGGTACGCCGGCGACAGGCCGCCCCCCGAGACGGAGGACACGGACGACGGCGAGGTGGGCAGCGGGGGGTTCTGCATGAGCAGGAGGCCGGCGCCGCCCATGGGCCCGGCCAGCGGCCCGGCCAGCGACGACGCCGACGACGACGACACCTTGGTGAAGGCGGAGCGCGCCTGGTCGTCGTGGAGGCCGTGGCCCATGACCATGAGGCTGGGCGGGTGCTGCTGCAGGATGCGCTGCTGCTGCTGCTCGGCCGGCTGCGGCGGCGTGATGGCCACGTTGAGGGGCGTCATCGCCGACCTCATCATGAGCGAGGCCGTGGTCACCAGCCGCAGCTGCTGCTCCTGCTCCTGGTGCCGCTTCTTGATGGTGCTCAGGTCGTCGGGCGCCATCAGGAAGGCCACGTCGAAGCTCCGCTTGATGGACATCTTGTTGGTCTGGTGCGGGGGCGGCGACTTGTTGTTGTTATTATTGTTGTTGTGGATGACGGGCATGGGCAGCGAGGGCGACGCGGCCGGGCTGCCGGCCGGGGACCCGGTCCGCTCGGACAGAGGGGACGCCTCCGAGGACGCCGGGGACGCCGTCGAGCCCTTGTTGGACAACGAGGCCGCCTCCACCCGGAGGCCTCCTCTCTGCTGCAGGTGCATGTCCATGGTCATCCTGCAAACGGACATGGGGTTAAACTTGAACAATAATTCTGGTTGCGCCAAACACTTTATTCGTCAGCCAGTATAAACATTCCGCCAAAACGTCAACTTTAAAAAAATATTTTTAATAGCCACTTTAAATTCTTTACCTCAGATCACTGCTGGCCGGCGGCAAATTCAAACTTCGTGCTTCACTGACACGCGAAGTAGTAGTCCGTCGGCTATCTCATGCTAGCGGCCGTCCTGGCCGAGCAGAAGGGCGCCGGGGCGAGTGCAGTCCACAGCATAATAATCCTCAAGCTGTCCTGGGTATCACACACACACACGCACACACGCGCACTGACACTTGTTTCACTTTACGCGAGCGACTCTCGTCGCAGTGCGGCGCGGGCGGGCAGGCGTCCTGCGCTCACGTCCTTCCCGGTCAGCGGCTCGGAACAGACTGGTGTCCGTGCGGCGCGGCGGGCCGCTTTATCCCCTCTGCTCGCTCCCCTCCCGGCCCCGGCCCGGCCGGCGCGCTCCTACTGGCTGCTGTCCCGCGGCTCCAGCCGGCACCGCATGGACCCGCCCATACCCCACCAGAGGGTGGCGCGGCCAGGCTGGGGGGACCGTCACCGAGCGAGGCGCATCAGCGCACAGGGGTAAGGTAGCAGCGGTCAGCAGACGATAAACCATCTATTTTTGCTATGAGAGTTACGCTAACATGCTAAATTTTTGTGATATCTTTGATCGAATGGTAAAAAACACAAACTAGACTTTTTGACATTGGTGTTTTAGAATCAATATTTTATCCTCTTTCTAATGGTGAAGTCAGAGATTATCCTCACTGGACAGAATCATAGAGTAATACCTTTTAAAGCCGCAGTTTTGGCCTCAAAATTGATAGAATTGATTTCTTCTTAACCGTTTGAGCTAGAGAGCCCAGATTTGAAGTGGGTTCATATTTTATGAACACCTTTAATTTTCAAGAGTTAAAAACATCCGAAACCCGAAATCTTGGGTCAATGAGGTAATCATATAGTGTATGAGTGATAAGGTGAACCTGTATGGGCATCAAGTCAGATATTCGTGTTATCAGACGGTTAACTTAAGGTTTTAAAAATAACTGAACGACGTATAATAATGCTTAAAGTATATCGACGTCGTCGGAGACCTCGACGCCACCGCTCCCCGCTCCGTGGCGGTCCCCGTGGCGCTAGCAGACGACAGCGCTAGCAGAAGGCACGCCGCGGGCGCGCGCGGGGGGTGGTGGCGCGGTGAGGGGTGGGGTGCGGTGGGGCGACGCCCGACCAATGGGCGGTGCCGGCGCCGCGGAGGGGCGTGGCTACCCTCCGCGAGGGGCGGCGCCGCGGCTGGCGCCCACCGGCGCCCCGGCTGGCCAGGGCGTCGCGGCGCTGAGGCGCTCCGCTAGGGCTTCCTGAGGGCCCTTCTGCTGGGGGGTCCGCGCCCCCGGGCCCCTCCTCTCCCAAGCCGGGGCGGGGCGGGGCGGGGTGGAATGGGGCCGCTGACGGAGGCCAGAGGTTCTGGACCACGTCTTCGTATGGCCGAGTTGACGGGCGCAGCGCAGGCCGCCGCCCGGCCCGGCCCGGCTCTCCCCCGTCCTCAGCGGAGCCCTGAATTCATTGGCGCTCGTCAACGCCCTTGCTAAGGCGGGCACCCCTGCTCCCCCTCCCCCCAGTACTTTTCTCGTCTTCCCCCAAAGTCGTACCTTACACGGCCCAGATAAGGTGTTCCTCGAAGAATGAAAAATACTTTCAAGAAAGATAAAATTATTTTCTTATTTTTAGAGTTCTCAAAATGACCGAAGAAAGTACTGCATGTAACTGAAAACATATGTGTATCACAGAGTTGAAGATCTGCCTACTTACCTAGGGCTCATGACTATTTCGTTGAGGGCGGGTATATAGGCAAACCCGCATTCTGGTGTTTATGTTACACCCGGTTAACTGTTCTCATTTCAAGTACTGCACACATGGCCTCTTTACTTCTCTAATTGGTGGCATTCCTCTTTGAGGGCCAAAAGCTGGCGTTCCATGTAAAGTCAGGCTCAATCATGATTTTGTAGTTGGCGCTGCGGGACGGCTCACCATACGCTGGATTCCACAACCTGTCATTTTTCTGGGTTCCGCGATCATCGATTCGGTTGCGCTGACCACGGTAAAAGAAGTTTCTTGAATTTCAACACTGGGAAAACAAAAGTGCTAAGTCGTACCTTTACATGGCACCAACAAAATTGAGTGCCTTTGGAAAGGCACTAATGTTTAGTGCCTCTCTAAAGGCACTCAATTTTGTTAGTGCCTTTTAAAGGTACGACTTAGCACCTTTAGCTGACCTGCTAGTATGAGCTCCTTACAAATTTAGTGCCTTTGTAATGCCACTAAGATTTAGTGCCCCAGGAAAGGCACTAAAGTTAGCACTTGATTTTAGCGCCCCAGGAAAGGCGTTGCTTAGCACCTTTGTTTTTCCGGTGAAGACCCGGGCTTGGATGACATTGGCGTTATCCATAAGATCCAAGACCATGTCTTGAAATTCACGACACTCTTTTGACCGTGATACCATACCAACAGTGCCTTACTGCCACCCGCGTCCCACCACCCCCTCACCCAAAACATATCATCGAGTGCCTCTCGATCCGGAGCCGATGGCCATAAGATATCTGTTAGTCGTCTTCTTCTCCCACGCGCACGGCCAGCGCGGGCGGGGCGGGGGCGGGGCGGGGGCGAGGCGCTAACCCTTTAGGGGTATCCACATCCACCCCAGAGTCCACACTCTTGTGCGGGCGGCGCGGGCCACATGGCCACATGGCGCTGTCCTTCCCTCGGGACCAATGCGAATAAACTACATCATATGGCCGCGCTGGCCTACACTTGTCGCCCGGCCGCCGCGCAGCGCTGCACTTGCGTGTGCATGTCGCGGTTCGTTTGGTCCTCCCGCCAAACCCTCTCTGTGTCCTCTCCTTTCCTTGCCCTTATCTCTCTCTCTCTCTCTCTCTCTCTCTCTCTCTCTCTCTCTCTCTCTCTCTCTCTCTCTCTCTCTCGCTCTCTCTCTCTCGCTAGCTCTCCTTGAGAGGCCCCCAGCCCAACGACAACACACGCGGCCCGTTCTGGGCGACTGGCCTGGGAAGCGGCTGGGACCGCCGGTCTCAGACATGACGCAAGTAAACGAAAGAAAACACGTGGGGGGGGGGAGGGGGGGGCGCAAGTGCGCGGTTTTATTGGCGCGAATCAGAAGCAGCTTAGGAAACGCACATTACACTTTTGGGACGGCACGGGTGACGCACAGTGCCTCAAAAAAGGTCTGGCTGTTGCGGGCTCCTCCGCTTTTTTTGCTCCAAAGTAAACCTGCCCGCAGGAGCCCGCAAGGTTATTCAGGTCTAAAATGTGTACATAATTTCCAATCTAAAGGCATTTTTGCCTTGACATATGCTTAGGTTCAAAACTATTCTCAAGATCTATCAAGGCAAAAATGCAATTCAATTGGAAATCACGTACAAATTTTAGACTTGAATAACCTTGCGGGCTCTTGCGGGCAGGTGGTTTACTTTATGGAGCAAAAGCGGAGAGGCCCGCAACAGTCAGACCTTTTGGAGCTAGGCACTGGTGACGCATGCGCTGCTCCAGGATTTCAATCCTTTCTTTCCCGCGTTCCAAATGTGTTCACTTACGACGGGTAACAGAAAGACAAGGAGAGAGAGAGAGAAAAAAGTAGGAATTTGGTGGGTTTTCGTGATCGTTTCTGAGCGATTGTGGCGCGCCGTAGGGACAGCAGAGGGGGAGGGGGTGAGTGCGATCAGTCACTCAATCAGGCGGAGCACAGCGTGGCGTGGCGTGGCGCGGCGTGGCGCGGCGGGGACAGGACAGGCGCCGGAGCGGAACTAACTTCTTTTCCCGCACAATCACGTCCTGCAACCTCTCTGGTCCGCTCCGCCCGGTTCCGCCCGCACCAGCAGCAGTCCACTTGAGCCACCCCCTCGCCCCGCCCCGCCCCACCACGCCCCGCCACGCCCCGCCCCGCCCCGCCCCGCTCCGCCTCGGCCCCTTTTGCCGTTTCTCGGTCAGTCCGCACAACTTGCCCGACGTCGGTAGTCTTTCGATTACTACTGGAACTCCCGAGACGTGTTTCCAGCAATTATTTACGTACTTGTTCATCAAGGGCTCGAATAAGTTCAAGTTTCTTGACACAAGCTCGTAGACAATTTCCGATAAAGTGGTCTAAAATCATCCGTTTGCATTATAAAAGCAAAGGTGTGACTTAACACATGTGAAGGGTGAGGGTGATGCACTTGCAGAGTCATTAAAAAGGCCCTTAGGACGTTAAATGCAATGCCTCTACAAATGCATTAAACCTTGAACACCTTTAAAAGGTGTTAGGTCACACGTTTTTTCCAGTGTATTACTGATTGATTATACATCGTTGCAAAGATCAATGTTCTCTAGTATTTATTTATTTATTTATTTTTTTTTTTTTGTAGCGTGGGAGACATTTCTTTTTCAGTCGGTGTGACACCTGTCAAAGGCGTTAGGTCACACGGTTCTCCAGAGTGTTACTGATTATTTATACATTATTGCACCTAAGCAAGTGTCTACAATACTATTATAATTTTTTTGTGTGTGTGGGGGGGAGGGGCTAGATATTTTTTGCCAGTCGATGCGACACGTCCACAACCCTTTGCGCTTCCGATTGGGCCCCGCGACGTGTCCTGCTGGCGTCCTGCACGGCCTCAAAGGGCCGGAAGCGGCTCGTCCCGCGGTCCTTCTGCATGGGCTGCCCTGCCGCCGGCTCTGAATACACTGGAGGTCTGTGATTGTCGTACACATGTAGGAGTTTGAAATCCCATTCGCACAACAAATTCTTATGTACTATTTTATGCAGTGCTAAACCTAGCTAAGGCTATGCACATGCATAACTCAAAATTCTCACGTTATGCACTATTTTCACATAAGTAAGTAAGAATTCGCTCATAAGTGTAAGAAAGTTTAACGTAAGATATTCATGTGCTCTGATGACGTGGACGCCGTTCGCAGTTCCCTTTCTCTCTAGGATTCTAACTCAAGTAGTAAAGATGTGAATTTTCGTAGGGACTTCGCACACTTGAAAAGACAAGTCCATACGCATAGTATTTCACACAGCTACAAGTGTGCGACACTCACATCCACGGGTTTCGAGAGTGTGAGCGGACTGGCAGTACTTTTATCTCTGGGCGAGAGCCGCTCCCCCCCTCCTCCCCTCCCCCTCTCCATCCCTACTAACTTGCGAAAACTACCCCGTCCGCCCCCAAATCCCAGCAGATTCGCCGCCAAATAACCGATCACTTCTTGCAGTCCCCTCGCGTGCTCGCCAGCCCGTGTGTCCGCCCCGCCCCGCCCCGAGCGCCGGAGTGCCCGTCCGTCTGCCCTTTCTCCCATTCCCCCTCCCCCTCCCCTCCCCCTCCGGAGATCGTTAACCCTTTTCTGTGTTTGATGATGTCGGCCCCGGTCTGTGACAGCAAGGTGCGTATTCAACGGAACATTGATTTCCACGACGGGATCGCAATGATAAGGGATGGTCCGCGAACCACGTGGGTTCCGGAGGAAGAGGGTAGGGTGTGTTACCCGCTCCCCCCTCCCCCCGCCTCTCTCTCTCTCTCTCTCTCTCTCTCTCTCTCTCTCTCTCTCTCTCTCTCTCTCTCTCTCTCTCGCATAAGCTTGGCTCCCCTGCTCGACTTTGGCTCCGCTCCGTGCCAGCGGCGGCAGTGGCATGGCAGAACGAGGCAAAGAATTTTCCGCGAGCGGAGCGCGGAAAAAATTTAGAGCGTCGACTTTTAGATGCTCTCGCGAATCGAAAGGCGAGGATGGCTGGTGGTGGGGAGGGGGGGTGATTTGCGTGGGCGGCGGGCCTCCGGAACAGCCAAGTACCGAATTATGCAAATACCGCCAGCGAGTTGGAGTAATATAAAAATACGGGGGCTCTCCGCAACGTCTTTTCCGGGCGCGCTCTTTTGTTGTTTTTTATTACTTTTACTCCTACGACGACAAGCGAGAGATGACGATCACGCGGCTGCAACTTTCTTTTTTTCTTTCCGTATTCTTCTTCCATGGCCTCCCCTTTCCTATGCGCCTTTCTCCTGCGTGCGTGCGAGTGTGTGTGTGTGTGTGTGTGTGTATGTGTGGGTGGGTGTCGGTAGTTGGCGAAGGTGCAGCACAAAAAAAAAAAAAAATTGTGCGCGGGGGCACTGTGCGTTTTACCGGAGAGGTACCTTGATCTTTGTAGGAGATAGCGCTGTAATGGAACAGAAATAATCACTGTCAAAAATATCTTCGTAAATTTACAAAATATTTCGCAATTTGTGATTTGCAAATAATGTTGTGAACTAACGATCGGTATCGTAAATTTACAAAAGCCAACTTGTGTTCGTTTAAGAATGACAAGTCAATAGCAAGCGTCAGTCCAATTTTGTAATTTTACTATCTGATATCGTAACTTCTTGACGACATTTTCATGGACAATTTTCCCTCAACCTCGACAAACATTATTTTTCACATTGATATTGATTCAAATGAAAAATTATACCATCTCAAATTTCACTGTGAAAAATACTTGTGAAGGTTACAGGAAAATTTTCTATGATAAAAATGTCGTAAAATTACAACTTGAAATTGTAAAATTACAAGAACTTTGTATAGACTTAGAAATTATTGACCAGCAAGAATAGGCGGTCGTAAATTTACAAAATATTTTGTAAATCGTGATTACAAAATATGCTGTAAATTTACGAAGATATTTTTCATAGTGTTTGCGAGAAAAGCTGCGGCTCGGTGCGATCACATCCGGCACCCCGTACTGCGTCTGGGATAGGCGTCATTCCATCTTTGCCAGTAATGACAGCGGGGCGTAAAGGGATGCATGCTGATGCGAGAGTAAACAGCGTAAGGGAGAAGTAAGAGACACGGTCGGCAGGCGCGGTTTGTAATCATTTGAATACGATTGCATAATGCCATCAAGAAGAAGGCGAGCGAGTGAGAGGGAGGGAGCCGGAGAAAGGGAGCGAGCGGGCCGCCGTAGTGTGGTGGGGGTCGTCGTAAAGAAAGCGTGCATGTCGTTACTGTGGCGCCCGCCTGAAGGGCAGAGAGCCGCCGCAGCACGCCTACACCACAGCGGGGCCGCAAGAGGGCGCTGCTGCTGGCGCCCCCGCTGGCGGCCAGGAGGAAAACGAGCAGAAGTCTCGACCGGCCCGGCCGGCTGCGAGACACGAGTCTCAGGAGGATCCACAACAATTTCATTACACGTATTTTGAAATTTCAAAACTTTTTCTTATGAAATTTTATTAGATTTTCTTGGTAGTGAAATTTCTAAACAAAAAAGTGATTCAAATTACATTATTACCTTGTAATGAAATTTCAACATGATTTTTCTAACAGTGACCCACACAGACGCCCGAGTTTATACGAAACAATCTCACAAAGGTCTCCACTCTCATTTTGTTTACGGATGTGCTAACCGTAAGTTACAGTGAATTTTATGCAAGCGTAAGGTATGTACGAATTCACGGTAATAAGCTTGAAAACTGCCCGCATTACAGACAATTTGTCCGTATTACAAACATATCTCAGTACGTAAGGTATGGAGAAAAAGCGAAATTTTCTCCGTAACTTACGGATCGGGTTGTGTTTGTTTCACAGACAGTTTTCATCCATATTACAGCGGTCCATTCCTTACGCTCACTGTAACTAACGGTTACCACGTATATAAACTAATGAGAGTGTGCAGAGGTTCCATAAAAATCGAATGCCATTGTATTGATAAGTGAAGTTACGCGCGAGGGGTCCCCCACTAAAATACTCATTGTACACCAAAAAAATTACTCGCGAGTTACTCGCGAAAACTCGCCAATACTCGCGAAAAAAATCAAGAAATACTCGCACGGTACTCGCCAAAACTCGCGAATACTCGCGAAACTCTTTGTACACCCTTTTGGAGAGTGGGGGACCCCTCGCGGTTACGCGTCCACACCACATTCTTTCGCGATCTGCGACCCGCGCAGTAGACAGGGTCAGGGTGTCCCAGAATGAAACTTTGAGCACACCTTGTTTCACCATCGCGGAGTTGGACTGAACGCGGCTTGTTTGCGAGGTAGGCAAATTATCAACTCAACACACTGTGAAAAATGTTCGTAAGAGTTACGGGCAAATTTTCCATGATAAACATCGTAAAGTTACGATGTCAAATTGTAAAATTACAAAATTATAAGGACACTTGGTATCGACTTGTGATTCTTAAACGAGCACGAATTGGCTTTCGTAAATTTACGATTACGACCGTAAAGTTACAACACCGTTTGTAAATCACAAAGTCGTAAATTTACAAAGATATTTTTTTACAGTGCAAGCCACGTTCGGTCCAAATCCGAGAACGGGAACCATGCGCAATTCCTGATCAAATTTTCATTCCAGGACACACTAGAGCTCTAGCGCGCGACGTCGCACGACGCACGGCCCTCTCGATCCTCCGCCTCCGCTTTTCCATTATTTTCATTCCTTATCCCCTTCCATCAGGGCGGCGCGGCGGCGCGGCGGCGCTCCGCAGGGCGACACCGACCATGATGCGCCACGGTTGCCCGGGTGAAAAAAAAAGAGGGAAAACAATAACAATAAAAAATAAAAATATAGGAAACCGCCAAATCATGCGCGCAGGAGGGAAGGGGAGGGAAGGAGAGATTCAGATCAGACGGAAGGTCTTCATATTTCTGTCCAATATTGTCCCCGGGGCGTATTGGCCCTTATCTTGCTGGCTTGGCCGGCACCATTTCGAGCCCAACGCGACGCGCCGCACAGAATCAAACAGTTTGTTTCCACAAATGCTTTTTTTTCGTCATTTTTTTTATTCGCGCTCGACATAGTGAGATGTAAATGACCATTTCACCCAGCAAATATGGCGTTTTCCATTTCGATGGATATTATTTTAGCCAAGAGTCGCATAGAAAATGCCAGCAACGCGACAGTGTTTCATCAACAAACAATACAGAACAAGTTAAAATCAGCTAATGTCATCCCCCAACCTCGGGGATTATTCGTCTGATTGTTCGCCAAAACATTTTCCCCTTGCCCTGGCATGGCACGCTGCTGCTGTATCACTTTGTTGACGCGGGGACGCTCTCTGCTGCCGCTGCTGGTCTATCGTCTCTGCACTACTTCGCCAATATTTCACCGAGCAAGGCTATGTTCTGCTCCCCGCGAATTCGAAAGATGAAAAATATGCTCCGACATGAATAACAACATGCCCCCGTCCGTCCGCCTGTCCGTCCCGATCGAAAACATGGCGCCCCCTATCTCCTTTCACCCGCTCCTACTCCTCTCTCTCCCTCTCTCTCCCTCTCTCTCCCTCCCTCTCGCTCTCCCCCTCTCCCCCTCGCTCCACTCTTCAGGCGCCACCGGCGCCACAAACACATTCAAATGAAACTCAAATGAAATGCGGAAACACACACGCGCTATGCAAAAATAAAGGAATAAAACTTATCGCGGGGGTGCGGCGGAGAGTACAGTGATGGGAGCATGAGGCGGAAATCTGCAGTAAAACCCGGGCGTGCTCGAGAGAAACTATCCCGGCCCTGCGGGCGGGGGCCACCCTCTGCCAAGCCTCTGCCAACGACCTGTCCTGTCGTTGCCCATGCACCGAGAGGCGGAGGCGGCAGAGGGCCAGCGGGGGCGCCAGAGCGAGGTGGATGAGGCAGGGAAATACTGTACTGGCCCTAAATAAAGAAACGCGCCCAGTGAGTGAGCACCCAGTAAACTGCGTAAATCGAGTGGTTCACCATTCATAAATATTTTTGTGAGACCGGGAGAATCATCAAGTCTGGGCTCAATCCAACAACTATGTGTTTTCTGTAATTATAGAAATATTGAAGGTGTGGCCATAGTATCTTCTACTCTGAAAACTCAAGTGTCGTACAGTACTGCAGTAAAATGTGTAGGAACCAGAGTCTTGCTCTAGGGGTAGGACACTTGTGTCCTGCATTAGTGTAGTGATTTTCACCTCTGTCCTGCAGTTTTAGTGTAAACCTCGTGTCCCATTTGAGTGCAGGACAACCTTTATTGACCTACGGCGTCCTACACTTTGCTTGTGTGACACAGGGTGTCCTCAGATATAAAACTGTAGGACACAGGGTGTCCTACACTAAAAACTGCAGGACACAGGGTGTCCTACACTAAAAACTGCAGGACCATTGGTCCTACACTTTTTACTGCAGTACTGTACGACACTTGAGTTTGCAGAGTAAAGCTGATAAACACAGCTCGAACACAGCAAATCCTAGAATCCAGAGTCTTGCTCTACGGGGGAGAAATGACACTTTTTGGTGCCCAATTAGAGTGAGAATTTTTTTCACTCTATTGCAGTGATATAATTTTTAAGCCTCGTGCCATTTGAGTAAGGGTGTTTTAGCGTCACTTTATTGAAGTAAAATTCCTCACTTTGCTTGTGTGAGGTCACAAAATTGTCTCTCAGATATAGACCAGAAAAAATGTATCACTCTCTTAAGAAATAAAATTGCCTTCAAATGATACATCAGTGTTTCCAGTAAAGTAGGCAAAACCCGCCCATTACACAGCCGTGTTGGGCGGGTGGTATCAACGCCTGCCATCTTCAGAGCTAGGCAGGCGGATGGCATAGTAGGCAGGCGTTGATAACTACCGCTCAACACGGCTGTGTTTTGGGCGGTTTATGCCTACTTTTCTGGCAACACTGCGATACATGAACCTTGCCCCTAAATGAGCGAGAATCAGGACTCCCAGATTATCAGTGAAGGTATGATGTCGGTATACAGCATTTTGTAAAGATATTACGGTAGTTCTTAGCACCCCTGTAAGGCCACAATGAAAACATATTAGCTGAAATAGCTAATGCATTTGCTCGTATGGCCTTAGCTAATAATATTAACTTCCTTAGCTAATTATCAGCTATCAGCTGTAACAGCTGAGATATTAGTTTTCACAGCTGCCTATGAAAAAACGCATAACCTGTGAGGGAAAATATTTTAACTGTTACACTGCAAGCCTCGTAATGACGCACGTCATCGGAAAAGGGATGACGTGCGTCATTATGCAGTTTTTCTTGAATATTTTCTACGCAAGCTTCTGAATTTTATTTTTGATGACACCATTAAATTTCTCGTAAAATTTCCTTTCGATCGAGCATACATGTCAAAGGGTTCCGGGTTCAAATACATACATCAACTAGAATCCGTACAGCAGCTCGTGCTCGAAAAGCATGGGTAGAATACTAGTCACATGTATGCTCGTTCGAAAGGAAATTTTACGAGAAATTTAATGGTGTCATCAAAAATAAAATTCAGAAGCTTGCTTAGAAAATAGTCGAGCAAAACTGCGTAATGACGCACGTTATCCCTTTTCCGATGACGTGCGTCATTGCAGGGCTTACAGTGTACAGCTGATAATTAGCTAAGGCAGCTAATATTATTAGCTAAGGCCATACCAGCAAATGCATCAGCTATTTCAGCTAATCCATTTTTTTCCGTGCAAGTCACACCTTTTTTCTGCACTAGAGCCTGTAAGTCCTATGGGTGAACAGGTGATGTTAGTCGAGTTTACACACGCGCACCCGAATACGCGGCCCCGTCAGCACAGAGGCGGGATGGGTCGGGTCCGGCGCCTCCAGAGCAGAATAATGGAATCCCGTGTTTTCATTATGGCCCCGCCCCACCCCACCGGATTACCTGGATTAGGTCAGTGTGAAATAAGGCCGGGCGTGTCGCGCACACAAGCACACGCACACACGAGCACACGGGCACACAAGCACACGCACACACGAGCACACGGGCACACGCACACATGCAGACACGAGCACACGAGCAGCGCGACCGGACGCTGTACCGAGCGCCATAGAAAGAGCAAGAGGAGAATGATAGCGACACTGTAACAACAAATATTCGTAAATTTACAACATTTCTTGTAATTTGTGATTTACAACCAATGTTGTAATTTTACGATTGATATCGTAACTTCACGAAGGCCTATTTGTGCTCGTTGAAGAATGCCAAGTCGATAGCAGGTGTTATTACAGTTTCGCACTGTAACTCAGCTGATGAGACACATCACCAAATTTGGGCGTGTTTTGTATCGCCATCCTAGAGCAAGACAGGTTTGGATCACCCAAAGAGAGGTGAGACAGGTTCGTATCGCCCCAAAAGAGGAGAGACAGGTTTTGTATCGCCCGAATTTAAGGCGATAAAAACCTGTGTCACCGCTATATGGGCGATGCCTACCTGTCTCAACTCTTTTTGGGTGATAAAAACCTGTCTCACCTCGTTTTGGGTCATACAAACGTCTCACCTCTTTTGGGGTGATACAAACCTGCCCCGCTCCTCTGAAGGTGAGATGTATCACCTTTTGATTTATAGTGTGTAATTTTACAATTTAATATCGTAATTTCACTTCATTTCCCGCAGTGGAGTGGGATGCAGACCGGCGCGCTATATTCACATCCACGATCCACGACGACGTCACGACTCAGTGTGGTACAGCACCTGCCCGTGCAGCCCAGCCCATCACATAGGCAGAGCGCGCTCAGCTCTGCAACACCATCATTTCACCTGGCACTGCTTCCGCGGGCAGCGCGCCTCTCAACAAGGGAGAAAAACAATTCCCTGGTGGTATGGGGCTGTGTTGTCATGTATCCTATACCGGGTGGGTTGGGAAAAAGAGGGGCTGATGTTTCGCGTGAAGATTGCACGTCTAGTACCACTAAGGCAGAGAAAATTTCCGATCCGACAGTCCGCCCCTTCAGCCTACGAGGCTGTGTAATAACCGGGCGTTCCACAGAACACCAGACAGTATTGCGGGTCTGCCTACCCAAGGGGTCACGGTGTCTTACAGCTGGAGCGGGTAGGCAAACCCGCATGCTGTTACGGGTTCTCTGAAACACCCGGTACTAGGTTAGGGAGTCCAGTCCCAAGTCTAAACAATGAGAAAAGTGTGGAAAAATTCTAGAAAAGAGGGGGTGCATTTCCGACCGACGTGCAACAGGCCAGCTCGCTACGGCCAACAAGTAACAATTATTTGGGCGCACTATATGATGACTTGGGTCCCTGTGGCCAGACGTAGTGCAAGAGCGGGAGAGGAAAGAGAGAGAGAGAGAGAGAGAGAGAGAGAGAGAGAGAGAGAGAGAGAGAGAGAGACACCAGCGCAACCCTCTCGGTGACCCCGGCGCGGGCCGCCCCGTGGGGCTCGCCATGATCGATGGCGCTATGTCCCGGCCGGGCCGGGCCGAGCCGATCACGTCGCAGAGCGTCTTTTTTGGGGAGGAACTCGGAAAGAAAAGTGATGTCGTGGAAATTGCTTATTAGCGGTGGCTCTCCCCTGGGGGCCCCGCGAGGGGCTGCAATCAGACGCCGCGCCGTGGCGGGGCGGGGCGGGGCGGGGCGGGGCGGGGCGGGGCGGGGCGGGGCGGGGTCGGGGCTGGGGCCGGGGCCGCCGTAGGGGTGGAACGTGATGGGGCCGAGGCCAGGTGGTCATTGTTTCGAAGTGGATTCATCCAACCGCGTAAATGTCATATGAGGAAAAACTGAAGTTTATCACACAAACTGAACTTTAAAAAATAGTTTTTCGGGAACATTTTTAGCGTTCTGAATAAAATTCTAGCACTCGGAATGGACTTGGAAATTATAGACGATCAAGAATGCGCTGCCGTAAATTAACACAATATATTTAGTGAATAGTAAATGACCAAATATGTTGCAAATCCACGGTTTGGTTTATGGGGAAAGTAAAAACTATCCCATACCGCGAGCTCTCTGCATGCGAGCCCAGGTGCGGCATGCAAATTACTCGCACCTGCCTGACCCCAGGTGCAGGCGCAGGTGCGCAGACCTAGCGTACTGTAGGCGCTCAGCTGGCTGCTGGGGAACCTGGAGGGCCCGGAGGCTCCCTACTGGCTGCCGGACGACTCACCGCGGTAAAAGGAACGAGATTATATATAAAGTCCATATGAGCGTACGTAGCTCTTATATAACTCTATAACTCACATAAGGTTTACCCATGTCAATTTTTTTTGACAATAATTATACATCTTACATAATATGATATTGTATGTAATAACGTATATTTATAAGTTGTATTACTGGGTAACAAACACTGGAAAAACAAAGGCAGGACATAACACCCTTTTAGAGGTGCTTCTCGTAATAGTGCCTTTACAAAGGCATTATTCAATCAGCAGCCTTACAGATGCACTAATTTGGCCGAAAGGTGCTATATTTTACAGTAGTGCCTTTGGACCAATTGCTTTGGACACAATCGCGCCTTTTTAAAGGAACTAGAGTATAGCAACTTTATAGGCACTATGTCCTAACTTCTTTTTCCAGTGGTACTATGTGAGTTAGTGAGTTATGCGTAAGTTATAAGAGTTTAACACGTTTATGTGTATTTTATGAATGATCTTGTTGTATTTTCAGGGGAAAAGGTAAAGACTGCAGTGCTGGACGAGGTCGCTGACGCCCTTCCGGTCCCGGTCTTGCACGGTAAAACTGTCGTCTTGGTTTTCATGATGTTTTCGAAAAAATCAAGACCAGGTCGATTTTTAAGACATTGCTCTTGGTTTTCAAGACGTCGTCTTGAAAATGTGGAATAATTTCAAGAGACGACGTCTTGAAAACCGAAAGCAATGTTTTAGGAATCGTCCTAGTTTTTAGGACGTTGGAAAGGTCTTGAGTTTTCCAAAATGTCAAGAAAATGTCCAAAAAATCAAGAAAGTTGCCTTGAAAACTAAAACGCCAGTTTTACCCTGTGCACACCGGAAAAACAAAGGTGCTAAGCAACGCCTTTCCTGGGGCGCTAAAATCAAGTGCTAGGTTTATTGCCTTTCCTGAGGCACCAAACCTTGGTGCCTCTCCAAAGGCACTAAATTTGTATGGAGTACACGCAGCTGGTCAGCTATAGGTGCTAAGTCCTACCTTTAAAAGGCACTAACAAAATTTAGTGCCTTTCCTGGGGCACTAAATCTTAGTGCCTCTCCAAAGGCACTAAATTTTGTTAGTGCCTTTTAAAGGTAGGACTTAGCACCTTTGTTTTTTCAGTGCATCCGCAGAGAACACTCCTGCACGGAAAAAAAGCTGAAATAGCTGATACATTAGCTGGTATGGCCTTAGCTAATAATATTAGCTGCCTTAGCTAATTATCAGCTGTAACAGTCAAAATATTTTCCCTCACAGCTTTTGGGTTTTTTCCTAGGCAGCTGTGAGAGCTAATATCTCAGCTGTTACAGCTGATAATAAGCTAAGGCAGCTAATATTATTAGCTAAGGCCATACCAGCTAATGCATCAGCTATTTCAGCTAATATTTTTTTTCAGTGTGTATGTCCTGCGTGATCTGCGAGACTTGTGGGGGCCACAGTATTTACTTGGTGCAATCAACGCAACGGCGACCCACGGGCTGCAGCGCGGAAACGGTAGGTGGGAGCCTCATTGCCAGATCCGTCTCTGTCGAGACCACCTCGGCCAGGCAAACAACACGTAAATCAAAGCGGGAGAGCCGGCCGGCAGGGTGATTCCGAACATCGTTTAGTAGTGTCCTCTCTCTTGCACCTTATGGCCGTGCCCTATGAGTGCGACAAGGACAGAGAGACGAAACCACTGTGCGGAATCAGCCTACGGGCCGGCCGTGGCGGGGAGGCGAGCTGTGAGCAGCAGCACGGCGGAGGGAGGGGGAGGGGAGGAGGGGGGTGGTGAGGAGGGGTGTGACGGAGGGGAGGGTGAGGGGGTGCAGGAGGAGGGGTTGATTCCCCTTATGAGCATCTAATACACGAGGGGCGGGGGGTGGGGCGGGGCGGGGCGGGCTGAGGGGTCGAGGGCGCCCACTTGGCCATATGGTGGCTAACTGGCCGCCTCATCAACATGTAAAACCCGGACAGAACGCCCTCTGCCACGGGCTTTGTCTGGCCTCGTGTGCCAAACACTACACCGTAAAAAAAAAAAGTACCAAGGTACTAAACAGAGAGTACGTACGTATCCCGAACAGGATAATTGACACTCCGTTACCTCCTTTCCATTACGAATAAAACTGTTCGGATTATTTATTGATAACTGATCTCTGCGTATATATGGAATTGGCATAATGAATACAAATTTACAATTGAGTATTTTGAGGTTTATGTCAACCAGGAATTCATGGAATAAGACTATCCTTCGTTTGATCGGTCTATATATATAGCGCCCCTTCTTTCACCAGCACCTGTCTCTCTATATCGCTCTTGAACGGCTCTTAAACACATATGGTTTCGCGCGCACGCACGCACCAACACACACACACACGCGCGCGCGCGCACACACACACACACACACACACACACACACGTCCGTGTACGCACTCGAACAATGCTCCCGTTCATCTGATACGATTTCTGCGCGGAAAGAGGGGGAGAGCGCGGATGGGGGCCGGGCCGGGCCGGTCCAGCCGCGGGTCAGGGAAACATGTGGTCGAGGGAGATGAGGGGGGTGGAGTGTCCTTCTAGGACAGGTGGCTCAAAGTCAAAACGCGCCGCGCTCTAGACAACGACAAATATCTGCTACGCACCTCACAGACTTCACAGTACGGAGAAAGCGAGTTATTGCTGTGGCTCATACATGGTCATCATACATGCACTTTTCCCAGTTTGCCCACTTTTCCTCCATCCCTCTTCTTTCCCCTCCCTCTCGCTCTCCCCGTATGCGCTTGCACATATTCGATCCGCACATGATGAGCGGTCCACATGTTCCTCAACAGGGGAAAATTGGATAAAAATTCAGACAGTGGGATGAAGACGGAGGGGCAGGGAGATCAAAGACCTCCTGCAGAGCGCCAGTGTCCTGCCCCGCCGCCCGGGGCCGGGGGTGTAAGATAGTGCAGCACCGCATAAACAGCATGGTCGATAAGTACACCGCTAAAAACTGATTTTCTATAACCACGTCTCTCTCCTGCGTTTATACATAGACTGAAAGTGTATGAACGCCGTCCACTTTCAAGTAGTGAGCAAATGTCCATTGGTACACTTGCAGAATATGGCCGTTTCCAGAAAAAATGTAAATTTGCTCAGCTACAAGTGTGTGAATAATATGTCACACACTTACAAGTGTGTGAAAAATATGCCACACACTTACAAGTGTGTGAATAATATGTCACACACTTACAAGTGTGTGAATAATATGTCACACACTTACAACTGTGTGAATGATATGCCCCACACTTATAAGTGTGTGAATAATATGTCACACACTTACAAGTGTGTGAACAAAGTCATTCACTTGCAAGTCAGCGATATTATTCGCACATTGCGATTTCTAGTGTATGGCACTTGCTGATGTTTTTTTTAGACATTGTCTGCCGTTCGCGTTTTGTCATTTATTTCGAACGATTCATTGCCTTTGTAAGGGCCCTTGACGGCAAGGGAAGGGCGCTCGTGCCTTTGGTGCTCCAGCTCCAGGACACGCAGAATGAGCTCGAGTCCTACGCGGTGAGTACGGCCTTCTGTTCCTGCTGGTAGTCGCGAGGAGGGGGGGGGGGGGGCGGGGCTCAGGACACGCGCATCTGTCTCATTCGAGCCACGAAAACCGTATGTGTTGTTACGGATTCGGCTGAATCGACCGCAGGATCAGTCGGATCTGAGCCGAGAGCGCCGCGGGGGTGGGGGTGGGGCGGCGGAGGGGGTGTTTGCAGTGCGGGCGGGGGGAGGGGGAGGGGAAGGGTAAAGTGGTCGAGTCCGTGGCAGCGCGCCCCGCGGAGGAGAATCGAATGGGCAATGAGTATGGCACTGATGTTGGAGGGCGAGGGGACAGACGGACGGACAGACAGACGGAAAGACAGACAGGCAGACAGACAGGGTTGTCGACGACGCGACAGGTTCCAGACGCCGCCGCACTAAGCCACAGAAGCACAGGAAAAACAAATGCGCTGCACAAATCGTGGGGCGCTACAAA